>OY754497.1:10136627-10216813 GCA_963575735.1 Amblyjoppa fuscipennis
TAACTTGGTCGATTAGCAAGTTGGTCAATCAGTGAGTTGATCAATCAGTAAATTGATCAATCAGTACGTTAATCAATCAGTAAGTTGATCAATCTGTAATTTGATAAATCAGTAAGTTGATCATTTACTAAATAGATCTATCAATAAATTGATCAATTGATAAACTGATCAATTAATAAATAGATAAATTAATAAGGTTAATATATTGTCAATACTTTCTCCTAGATATATGTCAGTGGTGCGTCGATCCGAGGACCATGTATATATATAAAACCATTCGGGCTGCTTTCATCCGTAAAAACTACACATTTAAATAAAGAATAGTTTTGGAAAATCGGAATGGGAAATTTCGCAAAAATCATTATGTTAAATAAGTGACAAACTTGTTTGTCACTCATTTGAAAATACGAATCTTGCTCTTTTATTTCCTGTACTATTGACAATTTTAGTTTGTACTTTTGTTTGTAAAACTAGAAAGTTAACAAACAAAAAAAAAATTGTGGACGTTCGTGAACAATAATTTGTTGTAAAAAGTACACCAATTTTTTTTTTTCTACTGTGCGGAGTCGCGCGATGTTAATTAAGGGCTTTCACCACTTTCGTCGCGCGGCGCTGCGCGCTGCGGGGAATCCCCGGAGTGCCGGGCGGGCCCGGCAGTAGTCACGGCCGGAGTGCGTCAGACGTGCTCGCCGAGGAGTTTTGCTCTCGCGGCCCGATCTGTTTTACCCTCGAAGTTGCCGCTCGCAGACGGCGCTTCCGAGAGAGTTTCCTCTCCGGCGAGGGTCGCCATGCGACACTCAATTAATATTTTAGGCCAAGAGCCTCGAGTTAAATGGCCCGAGTCGGGCGAGGGTGAAATTGCCGCGAGCGATACTCGACACAGTTTCCGGACAGTTTTTAATTCTCGGCATGAATTCGGAACTCCGAGATTTCGATGAAAATTTTTCAAAACCCTGCCACATTGGTCACAAAATATTTTCACGTCAATAAAGATGTTATATATATATATATCTCTCTATAATATAAAAAGATTTCGCCGCCGTCGCCGCCGTGTCAAGAATTGGGGGGGGGGGTTCTACAGTAGGGTTCAGGGGGTCTACAATAGCTTTACGGGGGTCTACAATAGGGTTAAGGGGGTCTATAATAGCGTTACGGGGGTCTACAATAGAGTTAAAGGGGTCGGAGGGCAGGGGTCGAGGTGTTTCCAGGGGGATTCCGAAGGAGGGGGGATGGGGTCAGGGGGTCTTTTGTATTCAGGGGGGCGTTGTGGTAATTGTGGTTGATACATAGCATAGTATAGATACATATATACATACATAGCATAGATACATAGCATATATGTGTGTGTGTATATATATATATATATGTCTCTGTATAATATAAAAAGATTTCGCCGCCGTGTCAAGAATTGGGGGGGTCTACAGTAGTGTTAAGGGGTCTACAATAGCGTTACGGGGGTCTACAATAGGGTTAAGGGGTCTGCAATAGCATTAAGAGGGGTCTACAATGGGATTGAGGGGTCTACAAAAGGGTTAAAGGGTCTACAATAGGGTTAAGGGGGTCTACAATAGCGTTAAGGGGGTCTACAATGGGATTAAGGGGTCCACAAAAGGGTTAAGGGGGTCTACAATAGGGTTAAGGGGGTCTACAATAGCGTTAAGGGGGTCTACAATGGGATTAAGGGGTCTACAAAAGGGTTAAAGGGTCTACAATAGGGTTAAGGGGGTCTACAATAGAGTTAAGGGGGTCTACAATAGAGTTAAAGTCTTTTTTTTTTTTCTTCTTCGGTGACGCGTCGAGATAACACTACGAACGAATAAAACACACGACATAATAACACAGTCATTACTATTGATTGACATTATTATCAATTATAATGCAAATTATTACCGTACAAAAAAAAAAAAAAATTATTATAATCTTAAAAACGATTTAAGTCTGACGGGTTTTTCGCGATGCGTCAGAGGAATGAATGAAGAAAAGAAATGAGTCTGCCAGATGTGCGGTGCGATGATGAATAAAGAGCGCAGGCCCGATTGCAAATAGACCGTAGACGAGACTGCTCGGTAACACTTGTCATAACATTTAGAAATTAATCGACGGATCGACGAATCCCGCGTCCGTGCATAAAAAAAAAAAAAAAAAAAGATACGTGCACGCTGTAGAACTAATTATTCGAGCTATTTCGGAGCGTTCGAGCGATTAGGCTAGTTCTCGGTAGCGTTTGGCGGAGACGCGTGGGACACACACACACACACACACACACACACACACACACACACACACACACACACACACACACACACACACACACACACACACACACACACACACACACACACACACACACACACACACACACACACACACACACACACACACACACACACACACACACACACACACACACACACACACACACAGAGGCAAAAACAGCGCCAGCATCGAATGACTCATTCGTCGTACGCAACTTTGACTCCCACACGTCGGTGACAAATATCGCTCGTCCTCAAGGACCCCACTTATTGTTCTCTGCGCAATAATCGTCACGATTAAGGCCATGCCGTATCTGCCGTCCCGATTCGGGCTCGGTCGGTAATCAAAATCTGTAATCTTAAAATAGTGCACAATACCAATAATAATAATAATGGCGAAAAGCAAATGTCAAATGTCAAATGGCAAGTGTCAAATGTCAAGTGGCAAATGTCAAATGTCAAACGTCAAATGTCAAATGTCAAATGTCAAATGTCAAATGTCAAATGTCAAATGTCAAATGTCAAATGTCAAATGTCAAATGTCAAATGTCAAATGTCAAATGTCAAATGTCAAATGTCAAATGTCAAATGTCAAATGTCAAATGTCAAATGACAAATGTCAAATGTCAAATGTCAAATGTCAAATGTCAATTGGCAAATGTCAATTGGCAAATGTCAAATGTCAAATGTCAAATGTCAAATGTCAAATGTCAAATGTCAAATGTCAATTGGCAAATGTCAAATGTCAAATGGCAAATGGCCATTATTATTAACGACAACAATATTATTTATGAGTAATAAATAATAATAATAATAATAATTAATAGTTAATACTAATATTTAATATTGTTAATCAATTATTATTCTTGTCATTAACATTGCAATAAGATCACGAAAAGGGTCTCGTCTATAAAAATAATAATAATAATAATAATAATAATAATAATAATAATGATAATAGAAAGGTAAAACAGGAAGTCAAAAGTGTTTTCTCTTGAGCGTCCGCGGACGCTGCGAATTAAAGAGAGTCGCGGTACTAAAATTGCGAGGCAACTTAGTTAAAAAAAAAAAAAACAAAAAAACAAAAAAACAAAAAAAAAGGCATCTTTCCTCATCATTCCGTAACTCGGAGAGGTGAGAAGATTGCCAGAACCGAGCGAATCTACGTGACTCGCGGTTGCTCCTCAATGAGCCGGAGGGGGTGGGGAGTCCGCCTTGAAGTCAGACGACAGACTTTCGCTCGGTGTATTACGCGAGAGTTAAAGACCCGGACGTCAATCCAGAATAGACTTTTGTCTTTTCTTTTTCATTCACTCCCAAATAAGAGCGAACGACGAGGAGCATTGCGAAAGATCAACGAAATATTAACGCACAGATCTCCCCGTCGGTAAAGAAGAGTCCGTCAATAATAATAATAATAATAATAATAATAATAATAATAATAATAATAATAATAATAATAATAATAATAATAACAATAACAATAATAATAATAATAATAATAATAATAATAATAATAATAATAATAATAATAATAATAATAATAATAATAACAACAACATTTTACATAACAATAACTTAAAGGTTATTGACAAATCGCTAAAAAAATTGTTCAACAAATAATCAGTAAACCTTTTTTTTTTCCTTTGAAACGAATTTATTTTCTACAAGCCGCACGAATTTTTTTTTCAGAATTCTCTTAAATTTTTGAATTGCTCGTTTTTCCGTATCGAATAAAAAATTAAAAAATGTACCGCTTGCGAATGTTTTTTTAAAACTTAAAAAAAATAATAACAATAATTTGTTAGCAACTTTTTGGCATTGTTATCGTGCAAAATGAAATTCCTTGAGGTTATCGATGCGGCTGATTTTTTTTTTTCAGATTTTTGGCACATCGCAAAGTAGCGAAATTTTTGTCGAATTAAAGACTAAAGTGCGCCGAGCTCCAAATAACACGTGCTTGGAGGGACGGAAAGTCGCGCTCGTCCGACCTTGGCTACGAAGTCGGATGCGACGCGCCGATCGGTTGCCCGAAAAAAAAAAAAAAAAAAAAAAAAAAAAATTCACGGCAACGAGAAGAAAGTCGTTCCCGATACAAAATAACCGAGGAAATGATGTGCTATATTTCATCGATAGAACACCGAACAGCGCTCGAATGAATGGCACATATCGCTCGGCTTTCTCCGTGACTCGACAGACACTCTGTGTAACGCATTTTCCCCGGTCCGCGGAGCAGCGAAGTTCCTCTGGCTCGAACCGAGCGATTGAATTTTATTTTATTTTTCTTTAAATTTTTTTTATGAAAATACATAAATAAATGCACTGATCGTCTACTTTTTGATATTAAATTATCGGAGATTGAATAAATTCAATGTTGAAAATTATTTGTAGATCATATAATTATCATGTGTGAAAATAACATTTATTGTTATTTAGATTAGAAATATATATATATATATGTATATATATATATATATATATATATATATATATATATATATATATATATTAGGGTGTTTCTGAAAAAGGACATTTTTTTTAAATGTTGGTCCCACCCTTTTAAAGTATAGAATTCGATTAAATTGAACCTCGCGAAAAGCGGTTCCTAGCAAAAAAAAATCCTAAGTGGTGACGCATTCGACGTTTGTACCCAATAAATGCAGCACCTCTCAAACTTAATTGTCAGTGACTGCCTTTCGCTGGATTTTTTCATCGATGAAAAAAATGTAGTTCTACGGGGTGGGAGGTTAACTTTTTGTCTTTTTTTGAAAATCTCAATTTTATGCACGAAAAATGGTATTTTTTGGATTTAAATGGAAAATATTGGGCTGGAGGGCGAAATTATTTTACGAGACAGATATTTTTTTTACGTTACGAAAGAGGTGTAAAGTCGGTTGCACATGGTTTCCTCATCTATTACAATTTTGGTACTTTGGTACTTTTGTACTTTGGTACTTTGGTACTTTGGTACTTTGGCACTTTGGTACTTTGGTACTTTGGTACTTTGGCACTTTGGCACTTTGGCACTTTAGCACTTTGGTACTTTGGTACTTTGGTACTTTGGTGCTTTGGTACTTTGGTACTTTGGTACTTTGGTACTTTGGTACTTTGGTACTTTGGTACTTTGGTACTTTGGTACTTTGGTACTTTGGTACTTTGGTACTTTGGTACTTTGGTACTTTGGTACTTTGGTACTTTGGCACTTTGGCACTTTGGTACTTTGGTACTTTGGTACTTTGGTACTTTGGTACTTTGGTACTTTGGTACTTTGGTACTTTGGTACTTTGGTACTTTGGTACTTTGGTGCTTTGGTACTTTGGTACTTTGTTACAATTGTTACACTATTTATTACAAACTTGTACTTCGTACAAGTGTTGTACTTTGTACTTTTTATTATTTTCTTGCTATATTCTTATTATTCTTATTATTTTCTTATTTTCATACTATGTTCTTTGTATTCTTATATTTACATTACTTATATTCTCATTATGTTATGTTTTGCTTTGCTCTGATTTCTTGTATGCGTTATCATCTTGGTGCACGGTGTTCCTGGGGGGGGGGGGTCTTAGACCTCAGAACACGGAATAAACGAAACTATCTATCTACTTTGGTACTTTTGTCCTTTGGTACTCAGTGGTAGTACTTAAAGTAACGAAAACTACTTTGATGCTTTGAGTGAGTACTTTGCCCGCCAAACAAGTACTCACGTACATTAAGTACCGCCCACCACCGGATTGAATTGATATTTTCCTTAAATTATTATTATTATTATTATTATTAATCTTATACGAAGCAAAATAGTCTCGTATTATTTTTCCATCGTATGTAATTTTCGGCTCGCGGATCTTCGATTCAATTGATATTTCATTGAATTTTCGGCAAATCATTGTTCCCTTATATCATCATATTATTATTATTATTATTATTATCATCATATTATTCTTATAATAATTTCTAGAATGAAAAAGGAAGGAAAAAGATTAATTTTATGCGAAGCGAAATAATCTCGGAATAAATTCTGTTTTGTTTTTTTTTTTTTCCCGACGACGTCGGGATAGTCGATCAGCTTCGCGAGAGTTTGTTTTCCTTCGCAAGGCGTACGGCAAGTAGGAGCGATGGGGGGGGGGGGGGGGGGGGGGAGCGCTTGCTCAATGACGTGACTTCTCACGGGTGCTTCGTGGAATAAACACAGCCGGGACTCTCGAAACTGGCTCTTGTTGTTGCCTTATTTTTAACGTGTGAAACGGACGATTGCCGGTTCTCCGCAAGAGGCTAGCGAAGATACTCTACGCAGGAAACCGGAGAACCGTTCCTTTCCCTCGGTCTACGTTAATCACCGTACGAAATTATTCCCACCGGGCGTATAGATTTCTAAACTAAATTCTCCGCGAAACGCGCGATACGAATCATTTTCGCATTCGTCGTGAACAATGATGAAAATGAGGAATCAATGAGTAACAGAAATCTTCGAGAGATTGCGAGTATAAAAAAAAAAATGAAAGTAGCATCAAATAAAATTGAATTAAAATAGCGTAAAATTGGATTAAATTAAAATAGCATGAAATTAAATTAAATTAAATTAAAATAGCATGAAATCAAATTAAATTAAAATAGCATAAAATTAAATTAAATTAAAATAGCATAAAATTAAATTAAATTTAAATAGCATTAAATTAAATTAAATTAAAATAGCATAAAATTAAATTAAATTAAAATAGCATAAAATTAAATTAAATTTAAATAGCATGAAATCAAATTAAATTAAAATAGCATAAAATTAAATTAAATTTCAATAGCGTATAATTAAATTAAATTTAAATAGCAAAGTATTAATAATCATAAAAAAAATGAGGTACACAAAAATTCATTTCAAGATTGAAACTTTCATATCGTTTTTTGCATAAAAGTTAAACGTGATTTTTTCAATGATTTCGTTTTTTTTTTTTTTTCTCTTCATTTTTCGATGTTTTCGACGATATTTCTTTAAACGTCACTTCTGAACAATCCTTGGCACATTTTCATTAAAACTTCGGAAAAAAAAAAAAAAATTGTTTTCACAAAAAAAAAAAGCTTCCTCCATGAGGCAAAAAAAAATGTAACAACAACAATTATTATTGAAAACAATAGGATTGCAATTATGATTGTTAACAACAATATTATTATAATTATTATCGTTAACAAGAGAGAAGAAGCTATCGACCTTAAAAGTCTTACGAAATCGTCGGGCATAATTTTTATTGTTTCATTTTTTTTTTTTTTTTTTTTTTTCATGCATAAATTCACCTCACGAGTGAAAAAAAAAAAAAAAAAAAAAAACAGCGCTCGTCCCGTAACGTTTAATGGCTTTGAGGCGCGTCACCGTTCGTGCCTATCGGCCTTGTTCGAGGTTGGATGGAAAGAAAAAAAAAAAAAAAAAAAAAGAAAAAACTAAAGTATTCAAGGAAAATTCGCAAAGACAATTTATTCGAGCGAGGATTCGAGGCGAACGTTGTATGCACGAAGGCGAGAGAAAAATAACGATGGGGGCGAGCATAGATAAACGTGTCGTTAACCGGCGTGCGATTCTTTTTGTTGTTTCCTTTAGCGGAGGCGCGTTGCTCTCCGCGGCGCTCGGCGCGCTGCCACTGTCGACTGTGTCTGTGTGTGCGCGCGTTCGTGCGTTTCCGTGTTTGTTTGCAACCGTGTCTAAGAGCGGTGCGCTGTGTTATTGCCGGGTTCTCGTATTACCACTCGCTTTGGGCAGCCCGAGAGCTCGCGCCGAGAAGGAAAAACCCACGAGTTTAGAGGAACGGTTTAGAGGAACATCACTAACTCGCACAGGCACTTTGGAAAAATTTATCGGCGGTGCAAAAATAACCTTTTTTTTAAATTTATTTATTTATTTATTTATTTTTATTTTTTTTTATTTTTTATTTTTTTTATTTTTTATTTTTTTTATTATTTTTTTTTTTTACGGGAAGTGTAAGTACAGTACAGTATTCATTTAGCCATCCTTTTACGGCTTTTATATATTCTAAAGCCTTTTACGGCTATAGAATATATTATATTAGGGTGTGTCAAAAAAAAATTAATTTTTTTTTTTAAATTTTCCTCCCATCTTCTTAAACTACAGATTTCAATCTCAAAGTGAACCTTGCGGAAAGGCGGTGGCCTAGAAAAAAAAATCCCAAGAGGTGGGCGCATTCGACGTTTGTACCCAAAAAATGCGGCACCTCTCAAACTCAATTGTCAGCGACTGCTTTCGCTGGATTTTTTCATCGATGTAAAAATGTAGTTCTACGGGGGGGGGGTTAACTTTTTTTTTTTTTTTATTAAACCGATTTTAAATAAACGTTACTATATGGCGATTTCATTCAGTGATGCGAAGATCGAGTGTTATTGGCGGATGGCCGATATAGTGCACAGTGCCGGATCGTGGACTGCATCCTCGCACCTCTCTGCATTCCGACGACGCGCCTCGTTGGACTTGACACGTATTACTTTGCATTCCCATAAGCGTTGTCCGCGCGATATACTCCTCTCGCAATGCCGTCCTCCTCCTACGCCGTTTCACTCCGTGGCGATTATACTTGAAATAGTCCATTCTCAAAATGGCAAAAAGAAAAAGAAAAAAAAAACAAAACAAAACAAAACGTCGAATTTATTACGTAATTTTTGAGGTTACGATAATTCCGCTCGAGAGAGGGGGGGGGGGGAGAGAGAGAGAGAGAGAGAGAGAGAGAGAGAGAGAGAAGAGAGAGAGAGAGAGAGATAGAGAGAGAGAGAGAGATGAGAGAGAGAGAGAGAGGAGGGAGAGGGAGAGGGAGAGGAGAGGGAGATAGAGAGGGAGAGGGAGAGGGAGAGGAGAGGAGAGGGAGAGGGAGAGGGAGAGGGAGAGGGAGAGAGTGAGAGGGAGAGGGAGGGGAGAGAGGGAGAGGGAGAGAGGGAGAGGGAGAGGGAGAGGGGGAGGGGGAGAGAGGGAGAGGGAGGGACAGGGAGAGAGAGAGAGAGAGAGAGAGATCGCAGGCGCTTCGACTTCCATCGCCGTCTCCCCTCGCGCTTCCCCCGCCGCGGTTTCCTTTTCCCGGTGAACTTACGCATAAGTTTGTTACACGCGTGTGGTCACGGCGCATCGTCCCGCGGAAGCCGTCACGTGTGAGAACGTACGCTCCGCTTGTAGGAAGCACGCTGACCGCCAGCGGTGGCTACGCGAAAAATTACTCACAGTCCATTATTGAACAGCGCTCTGTGTTACACCGCTAAAAAGATCGCATGCCCGCGTTACGCGCCGGAGGAATGAACTAGAATACGTTTATTCGATAATTCACCCGTTGCAGCACATAAATACAATGTTTTATGTGTCGTTCGGCGTATAACACGAGGTGGATGGACTAAAATTATCGGGTCTCATTATATCCTCGAATATTATATCATACAATAACGTTGAACAATGTTTGTTGTGTATGATATATGTATTTCATATTCATTGCGTATTGCGCATACGGGAATGGAAGACCTCGCAGATATCTCCCAAAGACACCAATCACAGACAATCACTAAAGACAATCCATCAAAGACAAACCATCAAAGTCAACCCACCAAAGACAACCATCAAAGACACCAAGCAAACACACCAATCAAAGACATCGGCCAAAGCGAATCATCAATGACACTAATCAAAGAGAATCATCAAGGACACTAATTAAAGAGAATCAGCAAAGACACCAATCAAGGAGAATCATCAAAGAGACTAATCAAATACACCAATCAAGGAGAATCACCAAAGACTACCCATCAAATACAACCCATTAAAGACACCAATCAAAGGCAACCCATCAAATACGACCCATTAAAGACACCCATAAAAGACAACCCATCAAAGATAACCACCAAAGACAACCCATCGAAGACAACCCCACCAAAGACAGCCCATCGAAGACAACCCATCAAATACTACCTATCAAATACAATCCATTAAATACACACATCAAAGACACCCACCAAAGGCAACCATCAAAGAGACCAAACAAACACACGTATGGAAGGCACCAATCAAAGAGAATCATCAAGGGCACCAATCAAGGAGAATCATGAAAGACACCAATCAAGGAGAATCATCATAGACACCAATCAAGGAGAATTATCAAAGACACCAATCAAGGAGAATTATCAAAGACACCAATCAAGGAGAATCGCCAAAGTGACTACTCAAAGACTACCCATCAAATACGACCCATTAAAGACACCCATAAAAGACAACCCATCAAAGATAACCACCAAAGACAACCCATCGAAGACAACCCACCAAAGACAGCCCATCGAAGACAACCCACCAAAGACAGCCCATCGAAGACAACCCATCAAATACTACCAATCAAATACAATCCATTCAATACACACATCAAAGACACCCACCAAAGGCAACCATCAAAGAGACCAAACAAACACACGTATGAAAGGCACCAATCAAAGAGAATCTTCAAAGACACCAATCAAAGAGAATCATCAAGGGCACCAATCAAAGAGAATCATCAAGGACACCAATCAAAGAGAATCATGAAAGACACCAATCAAGGAGAATGATCAAAGACCGCCAATCAAAGAGAATCATCAAAGACACCAATCAAAGACACCTTTCAAGGAAAACTCTCAAAAACACCACTCGCAGCAACCCACACAAGGTACCCATTTCCTGGATCATGTATTCATCTGTGGCCTAAAGTTATGCAGATTATTTGATTGTTCAACGAACACGACACGCTTTTATCCACCAACATTTGGGTGGAGTGAACAAATGATAAGAAAACCCCCCCCCCCCCCCCCCCCGCCACTATGACGCAAAAACAAACGAGAATCATCGGTCGATTATCAACACAAGCCGATAATTGAAAACTAGACATTCGAACGCGCCCGGTCTCCGCTGGCACGAACCAAAATAAATAACAAGTAAACGCACTTCGTCCGAGAGCATATCCGAGCCGTCGAGAGTGTGCTCGAACAGGAGAGTTGAATGGCTAAGAGTTACTACAGTGCGATACCACCGTCTGACTATCGGGGCATACGCTATAATGCGCGGAGAGTGTGGCGAGGCGAATGTGGCCATGAGGTATGCGTCGCGGACCTCTCCGTGGCACGTCAGCTGGCGGGCCCGTTATACAGAAAGCAGTCTCGTCGACTCCCGTCTCTTTCTTTCGTTTTCTCATTTTTTATTTTTTTTTATTTTTTTTTTAAATTTTTTTATTTTTATTACGCTCGAAAACTCTCCCAAACGCCCTCAAATACTTTTTTCTTTATGCAATTTTTTGGTTTAATAATAATGAAAGATAAACAAAGTGGAGAAAAATATAAAAAGGTTTCTCCTGTTTTTTTTCACGACCTCTTCCAAACGCATTTCTTACTTTGCAAATTTTATTGCAACTTTTTGTTGTTCATTAACAACAATAAATCATAGACAAAGTAGAAAAAGAGATCAAAAGTTTTCTCAATTTTCACCCTCGAAAACTCTTAAAACTTACATTTTTTTTTGCAATTTTTTTTTTATTGTTTATTAACAATAATAAAACATAAACAAAGTGGATAAAAAAATAAATAATTTTCTAATTTTTTTTTTCACCCACCGAAAGCTCTTCAAAACCGCCCGACAAATCGTACACATTTTTTTGCAAATTTTATTGCAATTTTTTTAAATTGTTTATCAACAACAATAAAACATAAACAAAGTGGCGAAAAAAAAAAATAATTTTCTCATTCTTTTTCACCCTCGAAAACTCTTCAAAACCGCCCGACAAATCGTACACATTTTTTCGCAAATTTTATTGCAACTTTTTTGAATTGTTTATCAACAACAATAAAACATAAACAAAGTGTCGAAAAAAAAAACAATAATTTTCTCATTTTTTTTCACCCTCGAAAACTCTTCAAAACCGCCCGACAAATCGTACATTTTTTTTCGCAAATTTTATTGCAACTTTTTAAAATTGTTTATTAACAACAATAAAACATAAACAAAGTGGCGAAAAAAAAAACAATAATTTTCTCATTCTTTTTCACCCTCGAAAACTCTTCAAAACCGCTCGACAAATCGTACACATTTTTTCGCAAATTTTATTGCAACTTTTTTGAATTGTTTATCAACAATAATAAAACATAAACAAAGTGGCGAAAAAAACAATAATTTTCTCATTCTTTTTCACCCTCGAGAACTCTTCAAAACCGCCCCACAAATCGTACATATTTTTTTGCAAATTTTATTGCAATTTTTTTAAATTGTTTATCAACAATAATAAAACATAAACAAAGTGGCGAAAGAAAACAATAATTTTCTCATTCTTTTTCACCCTCGAGAACTCTTCAAAACCGCCCGACAAATCGTACACATTTTTTTGCAAATTTTATTGCAACTTTTTTAAATTGTTTATCAACAACAATAAAACATAAACAAAGTGTCGAAAAAAAAAAACAATAATTTTCTCATTTTTTTTTCACCCTCGAGAACTCTTCAAAACCGCCCGACAAATCGTACATTTTTTTTGCAATTCTATTGCAACTTTTTTAAATTGTTTATTAACAACAATAAAACATAAACAAAGTGGCGAAAAAAAAAAATAATTTTCTCATTCTTTTTTTCACCCTCGAAAACTCTTCAAAACCGCCCGACAAATCGTACATTTTTTTTCGCAAATTTTATTGCAACTTTTTAAAATTGTTTATCAACAACAGTAAAACATAAACAAAGTGTCGAAAAAAAAAACAATAATTTTCTCTTTTTTTTTCACCCTCGAGAACTCTTCAAAACCGCCCCACAAATCGTACATATTTTTTTGCAAATTTTATTGCAATTTTTTTAAATTGTTTATCAACAATAATAAAACATAAACAAAGTGGCGAAAAAAAACAATAATTTTCTCATTCTTTTTCACCCTCGAAAACTCTTCAAAACCGCTCGACAAATCGTACATTTTTTTTGCAATTCTATTGCAACTTTTTTAAATTGTTTATTAACAACAATAAAACATAAACAAAGTGGCGAAAAAAAACAATAATTTTCTCATTCTTTTTCACCCTCGAAAACTCTTCAAAACCGCTCGACAAATCGTACACATTTTTTTGCAATTTTTTTGAATTGTTTATCAACAATAATAAAACATAAACAAAGTGGCGAAAAAAAACAATAATTTTCTCATTCTTTTTTTCACCCTCGAAAACTCTTCAAAACCGCCCGACAAATCCTACATATTTTTTTTTTTTGCAATTTTTTAAAATTGTTTATTAACAATAATAAAACATAAACAAAGTGTCAAAAAAAAACAATAATTTTCTCATGTTTTTTTTCCACCCTCGAGAACTCTTCAAAACCGCCCGACAAATCCTACATATTTTTTTTTTGCATTTTTAAAAAATTGTTTATCAACAATGATAAAACATAAACAAAGTGTCGAAAAAAAAAAACAATATTTTCCCATTTGTTTTTCCACCCTCGAGAACTCTTCAAAACCGCCCGACAAATCGTACATATTTTTTTTTGCAATTTTTTAAAATTGTTTATTAACAATGATAAAACATAAACAAAGTGTCGAAAAAAACAAAAAAAAACAATAATTTCCCATTTTTTTTTTTCACCCTCGAGAACTCTTCAAAACCGTCCGACAAATCCTACATGATTTATTGCAAATTTTCTTGCAATTTTTGAATGTTTACATTGACAACAACAAAACATAAACAAAGTGTCGAAAAAAAAAAAAAAAAAAAAAAAAAAAAGTAACAAAGTTTGTTTGGGCGCTCGACTTACCAAGGAGTCGTCACCATTTTCAGCGCTCATGTCCAGCAATCGCGAGTCTGCTCGCTGGCGCTCCCTGCGGCGTTGCTCCTCTTCATCGCGCCGATTCCGCAATCCTTACGGTTGACAAATATCGTCATTTACGTCGTTCCGCGCCCGGTGCGACGTCCGGCCGGAGTGCCGGAGGAGCGTCGACGGTAGTTTCGAAAGATCCGGCGCTCGAGCTCGCAACGAGAAAAGCGACCGACTCCGCGCACCTGTCATCCGTCCGAGAACCGACCCGATCTCGACTTACGACCTACGCTCGGATCGCGAAAAAACAACAACAAAAAAAAAAGTTGACACAGTAAACTTCGACACCCTCGGCGAAACTAAAAAAACAATCCGGCGATCTCTCCAGGGGGCCAAAATTTTACATCGACAGCATCGATCGACAAAACTTCACACTTCATTGAGACCCTTTTTCCTTCGCGAAACTCGAGAGATTTTTTTGTGTGTATTTTTTTTTTTTTCTTTACACCACATATACTTTTTTTTTGTCACTTATTATTTATCTTTGTTATCGGTTATTGCAGTCGCAACGTGGAAAAAATCCGCTGAGAGAAATTTTCGTGGTCTTATATTTAATCCCAAGGATTTTTCGTCACTTTATGTATATATATATATATATATATATATATATATATATATATATATATATAATATACATATATATATATATATATATATATATATATATATATATATATATATATATATATATATATATATATATATATATATGTATATTTTATATATATATATATGTATATGTATTGTTATAGCAAAATGTTGCGGCAATAACGAAGAACGATCGTCCTCGATCGAAACTCTCTTCGATTATTTTGCAGGTGCTTTTTTCCCCACGAAACGTCTTTTTTTTTTTTCTTTTTACACGAGATCTACTTTAATATTATTTATTATTCGCCATTGTAGTTGCAAAGTAGAAAATCCCGTAAGAGAAATTGTCAACGTTATTTAATTTAGTTGTAAAAAGAATTTTTCGCTATTATATACACATATATGTACATTTATGCATATGTATATATATATATATATATATATATATATATATGTTGTTTAGCGATCGAACGATCGTCCCCGATCGAAACTAACTTCTCTTTTTTACAGGTGTTTTTTTTTTCTCCACTAAACCTCTTTTTTTTTTACACGAGATCTACTTTCGTGTTATTTATTATTCGCCATTGTAGTTGCAAAGTAGAAAATCCCGTAAGAGAAATTGTCATCGTATTTAATTTAATCGCGAAAAGAATTTTCCGTTATTATACACACATATATACATATACATATATATATATATATATATATATAAATTGTTTAGCGATCGAAACTCACTTCTGTTCTCAACAGGTGTTTTTTTTTTCTCCTCCACAAAACGTCTTATTTTTACACCTGAGATCTGCTTCTCTATTACAATTCGTCACTACAGTAGCAAAGTGTGAAAATCCCTCGAGAGAAATTGTCACGGTGTTTAATTTAATAGCGAAAAGGATTTTTCCACCATTTTACACACACACACACATATATATATAGATTTAAATATTGTTTAGCGAAGCCTCGACGTTCGGAGGTGCGAAATTGGTTGCCGCAGCGCGAAGGATCTCGATCGAAGCTCACCGTGGCTCATTTAGGCGCTCATTATTCCGGAACGCTCCTGCCTTTGAATCTTTGTATCTACTTGTCGTTTATTATTATTATTATTATTATTGCAGTCTCAGTCTCGAAGCTCCGTCGAGAAGGATCGTCATGGTCTCCGATTTAATCGTGAAAATTTCTCCGCTCTGAGACACGAACACAAACACACACGCACACACGCACATGTAATAAAAACAATAGGTCTAACCTATGCGAATAAATAAATGACTCGAGCAAGCGAGCGCCTTCTCGGCAGCCTCCGTCCGAGCTCACGTACGGCCGCAAACTTCCATCGGCCAACGATCGGCATTCGGTTTGGGCCCTGGCAGCTTCGCCAGCCTGGCCTCCTCTCAGCCGCTTGTTGCTCGCTCGGCCCGTTCCAACGCGACGCCATTCCCTTCTTTCTCTACCCCCCCCCCCCCCCCCCCCCCCCTCCACGGCCCTCCACCGCCCCGCGCCGCTCGGCCGAGCCGCCATGCTGGAAAGACGGTCCGGCTCCCGTGGAATACCGATGCAAGTGTCACACAGACACCTATGCTCTCGAGTCCCTCGCTCTGCCCGCTCGACCGGCGCTGCCGAAGCCGATCACCCTACACTTTCGGACGACTCGCCGGAGTTCAACGCCGCTTCGACGGGCGAGTATCGGGACGGGCCACCTGCTGCCATCTCACACCTGACGCCGCGAGCGGAGGTCACGTGACGGGGCCGCGAGCGGAGGTCACGTGACGGGGCCGCGAGCGGAGGTCACGTGACGGGGCCGCGAGCGGAGGTCACGTGACGAGGGCGCGAGAGGATCTTGGAGTGTCGATATGAATTATGATTATGACAAATAAAAATATATTTATGTTTTTATGTATAGAGGTGAGATGTTTTTTTTTTTTTTTAAGTCGGGAGGGATTTTTTTTTTACGTTAATCTGATACCGGCACTTAGGAGGTTCGGTAGTAATGGCGGTGGTTCGAGTCCTGGCGCATGCGCGAAGAATGACTCGAAGGTATTTTTTTTTTTTTTTTTTTAAATTGCTCCTTTAGGTTGTTTAGCGGGTTTTGGGTGTAAGGGAGGACACTTGAACTGCAGTGGTCGGTAACAAAAACTGTAATTCATTTTATTTATTTTTTTAAGTGTCGCTTTTTTTTTTTTAATTATTCGTACACTGGAGTCCTCAAGGAGTGACTGTAATGGCAGTGGGTCGGCGCGCATGCGCAATGCGCGTGTGCCAGAATAACAAGAACGGTATTTTTTTTTTTATTTATTCCTCTTTAGATTGTTTAGGAGGTTCTCAGGAGTTTGGTTTGAATTACCGCGGTCGGTAACAAAATCTGTTACCAATCATTTTTTTTTGCTTCAGAGGACCGACTCTTTACCTTGGGAAATGAAATTTTTACCTGAAACCCTCGCATGGTCCACGCGCTTCGGAGACTTCGATGTCTGGAAGGGACAATTTTTTGTTTTTTTTTAGTTATCGCTCCGAAATCTTCAGTCAAAGATGAGGAAGGACGAGGAGACTCTCAAACACCCACTAAAGACATACACAGAGACTTTTCCACAACATTTAATAAAACGCTAACAACTACTTATGTCTTGCATGTTTTTTTTTTTCTTTTGTTTTTTTACTCAAATACTCTAAAAGTTACTTACATTCGTATTATATATATAATTTTTTTAAATATATATATCTATATATATATATATATATATGTGTGTGTGAATATGTGTATATATGTATATATATATACATATATATCGTAAGGAGGTGTCACGTGTCCTCGCAATAATTGTAAATAATTGAATTGTCTCTTGCCGAAGATTTTTTTTTTTTTTTGTTCTCCACCCCGGGCGCCGAAACGCCGCGGATTTCCCATTATTCATAATTCTTAATAATCGCCGTGTCGTGTCGTTTTTATTTAATTTTTTTTGTTTTTTTGTTTTAACCTTATTACAATTTTATCTTTTAAGTTTATACAATTGTTCGGCACGCAGCGATCTGTGTTTTATTATTTTACTTTTAACGTTTTTATTTTATTTTTTTATTTTAAATTTTTTGTGTGTCTCCCTGACGACTCGGACCGCGGTCGACGCCGATTTTTTGAGCCCGAAGGGAACGAGGAAAGCCGCGAGTCTCAACGCCGAGAGCCGAAAGGGCGCAAGTACCGTTTTGAAACGCACAAATTTTTCTTCTTTTTTTTTTGTAATCTCACTCGACGTTGCCGCTTCGTCGTCGAGCGAATCGCACTTCCGGTAACTTTTATAAAGATTTTGAAAAAAAAAAAAAAAATTGAAATAAAAAATATTAAAAATAAATAAATCGCTTAAAAAAAAGGTCACTAATTTTCTTTCTTTTTTTTTCTCGGGATCGGTCAGTGAAATTCCTCCGTCACGATAAGCGAGTTTCACTGATTAAAAAAAAAAAAAATTAAATTAAAAAAAAAATTTAATAAAAAAATTTAATAATTGTTTTTTTTTATGGCAGAATTATAATGTACAAGTTGTAAAGCTTAATCGTACCGGTATCGAACCGCGACCCTCCTCACTTCGGCCCAAAAGCCCACGTGCACTGCGCACCTACGTTGTTGCCGGTTTTTCTTTTTATTATTTAATTCTCTCGTTTCGTTTTTTTTTTAAATTTATTTTAATTATTAAAGTTAGGTATTATAAACTGCATTCTAAGCTGATCCCATTGTTGTTTCTTGGTCACAACCTCGTTGAATAATCAATTTTATTCTCGTCCTTATCGTGATAGTCGTTTCCATTTATTTACTTATTTATTTAATTTTCCCCTCTTTCGGCTTGCTCTCAGCGAGGAAGTGTCTCCGATAAAAAGAACCTCACCGGACGCCCGACACGATTTTAATAAAAATTTCATTAATATGATGATTAATTAAATTTTTTAATTAAATTAAATCAATTATTAATAATAATATCAATAATTAATTTAATTAAAAAATTTAATATTAATTGTATTAAATGTTCGTAACATTCTACAATAATCGGTATGCGGGTGCCAAAAAGTACCATTTTTTTTTACAACCGATAAATAATTTTCGGCACCAGTGTCCGATTTTTCGCACTCGTCGGGAGTCCGGAGGGATCGTCGATTCCCCTGAGCTGGTGACGAGCTACCGATCGTTTCGGTCAAGCGACTCTCGAGCGTGCCAAAATGGACCATCTCTACAATTTTTCTCCCCGACTCGCAAACGGTCCGCCGATCTCAAACGCGGTCCATTTTGCCCTCCCACTCCTGACACATAAAAAAATAAAAATAAAAATAAATTATTTTACAAAAACGACGAACCACCGACAGTCAGTCGAAAAATGGCTAAAATGGACCTTTACAATTTTTTCCCCGACTCGCCAAGGACCCTCCGATCGAAAACGCGGTCCATTTTGCTCCCACTCTCGACACAAAAAAAAATAATAATAATAATTCTACAAAAACGACGAACTACCGACAGTAGTTCGAAAAAACCCCCGTAGCGGGGTATAATGGACCATCTCTAAAATTTTTTCCCCGACTCGCCGAGGACCCTCCAATTTCAAACGCGGTCCATTTTACCCTTCCACTCTCAAAACTCATTAAAAAAAAAATTATAATAATTTTACAAAAACGTCGAATTACCCACAGTCGATCGAAAAAAAACCCCGTAGCGGGGTAAAATGGACCATCTCTAAAATTTTTAATCGCGACTCGCCGAGGGCCCTCCGACCTGAATGGCGGTCCACTTTGCCCCCACTCTCAACACCCAAAAAAAAAAAATCTTAGTTACCGACGGTCGGTAACGTCGTCGCCAGCCTCGAAAAAAATGCTAACTAGTGCACCAGCTCGTCTCCCTTCGAATAAAAAGCCTTCCCAAGTCCGCCGATCAACTTTCTCGAGATCAAAAAACCCCCAAGAAAAAAAAAAAAAAAAAAAAAAAAAAAAAAAAAAAAAAAAAAAAGCTCTCCCTTCAAGCCGAGACGGTCTCGACCATGGATTTTTTTATGATCTCCCCGAAGTTCTCGTCGCAGTCCTCGCTCGTCGCTTCGGCGTTCTCGACGGCCTCGCTCTTCTCGCTCTCGATCTTGCCGGCGTGCTGGTAGCTGATTGGCTGCGGCTCGACCTCGCCGTAGTACGAGTATCGGCCGGCGAGCAGCTCGGAGAACGGCTCGAGCTTTCCCATTTGCTGAACGACCGCGTTCATCGGCTGCACCGAATTGAGATTCGTGTATTGCTGAGTGCCCGATGTCTCCTCCGACTGGAAGTTATCGTAGACGTGGTGCGTGCCCGGGTGGGGCTGGCAGGGCGCTTGCATCGCGCTCGGGTCCTGCGCGTACGAATAGTGCGAGAATGCGCCGTTGGGGGCGCTGGCGCTCATCGGCTGGAACTGCGGCTGGACGGCCTGAAAGCGCGACGTCGAGGCCAGCGTCTGGTAGCTCTGGTAGTCCGGGTAACTCCCTTGGACGAAGGCGACGCCGCTATGCTGCTGCTGCTGCTGCTGCTGTTGCTGCTGTTGCTGCTGTTGCTGCTGCTGGAGCGGAAATGCCTGGAAGCAGAAATTTTCGAATAATTCGTTGGGAATTTAATGGGAATGATTGGTTGTTGAATATTTTTAATGTTCGTATAATTTGAATAATTTCAAAAAATTTGAATAATTCTAAAAAATTTCTATAGTTCGAAAAATTTCAATAATTCGAAAAATTTCTATATTTCGAAAAATTTCTATAATTCGAAAAATTTCAATAATCCGAAAAATTTCAATAATTCGAAAAATTTCAATAATTCGAAAAATTTCAATAATTCGAAAAATTTCAATAATTCGAAAAATTTCAGTAATTCGAAAAATGTCAATAATTCGAAAAAACTGAATAATTGAAAACCCTAACGGCATATCAGCGTCAATTTCAATCTTAAATTACTCACATATGCTATATTCTAAAGATCAGAGCTGGGGGCAAAGTACCGAAAAGTATTGAGTACCGCAAGGGATTGGGATTTAAATGGAAAATATTGTGCTGGTAGTAAAATAATTTTAAGACACAGATATTTTTTGACGTTACGAAAGAGTTGCAAAGTAATTTGCGCATGGTTTCCTCATTTATAACAATTTATCGCATAGCTTCCTCATTGAGTTCAGCTATGCTCAAAATTGTACACGTACTTTGATCTTTGGTCTTTGATGTACTTGCACTTTGGTCTTAGTACTCAGCAACAGTACTTAAAGTACCGAAAAGTACTTTGATACTTAAACTACGTATTTCAAGTTCCAGATAAGTACTCATGTACTTTAATTGCTGCCCAGCTCTGCTAGAGATTATGGTTTCTATATTATGGAAGTGGATTTCCCAATTCCTAAATCCCAAACAGTATATCAGAGTGGATTTCGATCCCAAATCACTGGCACACGTCGTATTGTAGAGATTTCAGATTTCATAGCATATAGAACTGGAGAACGGAGTAAATTTCGATTAAAAATCACTCCCATACGCCGTATTCTCGAGATTTCAGATTTCACAGCCAATGCACAGTAAAAAATATTCGTAATTTTACAACAACTTATTGTCCACAAACGTCGACGATTTTTTTATTTGCTAATTTGCAGATTCCACCATCCGGTTTATAGTTTTAAGTACAAACTAAAATTGTTAATGAGACGGGAAATAAAAGGGCAGGTTTGTATATTCAAACTTTAACAAACGAGTTTCTCACTCATTTGACAAAACTATTTTTACGAAACTTCGTATACCGATTTTACGAAATTATTTTTTTTACTGTGCAAAGAACTGGATTTCGAAAGCCCTAAATCATAGCAAAACGGAGTAAATTTTGATTAAAAATCACACCCATACGCGATATTCTTGAGACTTCGGATTTCATAGAGCATAAAAGTCGATTTTGAAACTATTAATTTCAGTTTTTATCGAACATCAATATTCGATATTCGATATTCGATTGAATTCAAACGCCATTCGCGCAGCCCTACCTGGAAGGCTTGTCCGAATTCGGGATGAAGCTTTCGCTGCGTTTCGAGGCCGACGGGCTCGGGCTCGGCCGTATAACAATCGTCGCGTATCGCGTAGAGGTCGAGGCTGTCCTCTCGGGCGTGGACGACCGGCTGGCAGGTCGAGGACGAGTCGTGGCTGTCGTAGTGGAGGGTCGTGAAACCGGCTCTTATGCACGGCTCGCCGGCGAGGGCGCTGCCGTCGAGCGTCAGCGGATTGGCCAGCAGACTCGGCCCGCGCGCCGATTGGCTCGCGAGCTCGTGGTCCGTTCGCTCCTCGTCGCGCTGCTTCTTCTCGAGCTGAAGGCGCATAAGCGTGTGGATGAAGTGCGTGCGCACCCGCACAGGGTTGAACTCTATGCGGCCAGAACTGTTCGCGCAACCGTCGCGCGAACAACCGCATGGGAAACCTGCGCGGTCCACCTGGAAAATTGAATAAATCGAGGAAATCAGTCAAATAAATCGATGAAAATTTTTAGACAAATTCGAACTGGGAAATTAATTAAATAAATCGAGCAAATTGTCAAATAAATTCGACCTGGGAAATTAAATAAATCGAGCAAATTGTTAGATAAATTCGATCTGAGAAATTAAATAAATCGAACAAATTGTTAGATAAATTCGAGATGGGAGATTAAATAAATTAGGGGATTAATTAATCGAAAGAATCGAATGAATTCTGAGATTAATGTAATTGAGTGAAGAATGAGCGAGATTGTTTTAGCGATTGATCGATGATTATCGTCGATTGATATTCAATTAATAATGATTTATTAAATGATATTATAAAATAAGGTCGTTAATGCTATATATATATTTTTTTTATTGTTTTCTAATTGCTTATTGATTGTTCGTTAACTAATTTAAAAATGTATTATTATCGAAACGTTTATTTTCATTGGAATAAATAATTGATAACAAATAATCCATTGAATAAAAAATAAGATTCTCGATCGATCAATCATTAATTTTTGTCAATTAATATTTGAATAAATAATAGCAAATGAAATAAAATAATAAAAAAAAATCCCATAATAATACTATATTTGACTTAAACATTTTTGTTGTTTATAATTATCAGATAATCATAAATTTATTATTATCGAAATGTTATTATTATTATTATTATTATTTTTTTTTCGGAACATCGTACCTGACACTTGACGTTGGCCCTCGAGCAGGGGCAGCTCTCGGGATCGCAGTAGCCCTTGCATCCGCATCCGCAGTGCTCCCTGCTCGCCCTTATGTCGCGGCAGTCGTCTTTTTCCACCGCGTCTATCCTCCGAACGCCGGCCGCCCTGAGCAACGCTCTTCGCTGCCACGTCGGCACCGGTTGGAGAAAATAATAACTGTCGATGTCGAGCTCCTCGGTGTCGCTCGGCTCATCGTCGGTGTCGTCGCTCGGATCCTCCGAGCTCGAGGCAGCCTCGGTCACGCAATTCGCCGCCCGCTCCGACCTGAGCTGGGCGAGACGGGCCCGATGAATTCGCCTCTGCTCGGTCGCGTGCTCCGCGAGGGAAAATCTCTCGGCGTGAGTGTGCGTGGCGCCCATTCCCAAGGTACTGCCACCCTGAAAACCAACAAATTGTCTTTAAAAAAAAAAAAAAAAAATACATCGAAGTTGAAATTGCTGGAATAAAAATTATGATTAATTTCCGGAAATATAAATCTTATGCGGCGTAAGATTTTATTCACTTTTCTGTTGTTAACTAAATAAATTGAAATAAGTTGAATAATAATTGGTCAATTCATCAACTTTTCAACTCTTCGACTCTTCGACTCTTCGACTCTTCGACTCTTCGACTCTTCGACTCTTCGACTCTTCGACTCTTCGACTCTTCGACTCTTCGACTCTTCGACTCTTCGACTCTTCGACTCTTCGACTCTTCGACTCTTCGACTCTTCGACTCTTCGACTCTTCGACTCTTCGACTCTTCGACTCTTCGACTCTTCGACTCTTCGACTCTTCGACTCTTCGACTCTTCGACTCTTCGACTCTTCGACTCTTCGACTCTTCGACTCTTCGACTCTTCGACTCTTCGACTCTTCGACTCTTCGACTCTTCGACTCTTCGACTCTTCGACTCTTCGACTCTTCGACTCTTCGACTCTTCGACTCTTCGACTCTTCGACTCTTCGACTCTTCGACTCTTCGACTCTTCGACTCTTCGACTCTTCGACTCTTCGACTCTTCGACTCTTCGACTCTTCGACTCTTCGACTCTTCGACTCTTCGACTCTTCGACTCTTCGACTCTTCGACTCTTCGACTCTTCGACTCTTCGACTCTTCGACTCTTCGACTCTTCGACTCTTCGACTCTTCGACTCTTCGACTCTTCGACTCTTCGACTCTTCGACTCTCAGCTTTTGAACTCTCAGCTCTCAACTCTCAACTCTTCAACTCTTCAACTCTTCAACTCTTCAACTCTTCAACTCTTCAACTCTCAGCTCTTCAACTCTCAGCTCTTCAACTCTCAACTCTCAACTCTCAACTCTCAACTCTCAACTCTCAACTCTCAACTCTCAACTCTCAACTCTCAACTCTCAACTCTCAACTCTCAACTCTCAACTCTCAACTCTCAACTCTCAACTCTCAACTCTCAACTCTCAACTCTCAACTCTCAACTCTCAACTCTCAACTCTCAACTCTTCAACTCTTCAACTCTTCAGCTTCTCAACTCTTCAACAACTCTTCAATTTGCCACTTTACCAATTGACCAAGAAAATAAATGAAGTGTCTCACCTGCGAGGGTACACAGGTGAATCCTTGAGCCCTCGGAAAGTAATAAACGGTAACTGCATCGAACTGAATGTTGCGTTTCTTTCGCAACGGATCCTCGGTGTTGATCCTCTTGGGGCTCGGCTCGCCCTCCATGCAGTCGGTCAGCCTTCGTTTCAGGCTGCTCTTCGGTGGACTCGGCAAACTCGGCAAACTCGGCAAACTCGGCAAATGCACCTGCTGCTGCTGTTGCTGCTGTTGTTGTTGCTGTTCCTGCTGCTGCTGCTGTTGCTGCGGCTGCTGAGTTCCCGACGTCCCGGCGTCCGGAACGAAGGCCTCCGCTTGATTGACTGCTGCAAGCATATCATAACAGCAACCGTTTGTGAGGAGGGGGGGGGGGGAGCGGCTCGTTTATAATAATAATAATAATAATAATAATAATAACGACGACGATAAACGTTTTTGCATTCGTTCGAGGCACTGGCAGTAGTCACAGCCGTCATCGGTGTTGCTCGCGCTGTCGTTGCTACCAACCACGACGGTCGGGTGTCCCCCGCCTCTTGATAATCGATACATGACCCGAGCGGATCGATACCACTTGCGCGCGCGAGGTGTACGACTGTATTATGGAAACTGCCGCGGGGCAGCATGGCACAGCGGGGCCAAATGAAGATTGCAACTTTTTTTCTTTTCTTTTCATTGGCCAATTTTTGCGATAATTAAAAGATTTTAATTATGGCAGAAATTGTCACACGACCATGCATTTCTTCGGGCATAAAACATTTAGAGATGTGAATTTTGTTCGAACGATGCAACTTTCTTTGCGACAGAAAAGGAAATTTTTGTTCCAACTTTATTAAAACAATTATGAACAAATGATTACCAAAAAATTATTGTCAAAGAATGATTATCGAAGAATGATTATCGAAGAATGATTATCGAAGAATGATTATCGAAGAATGATTATCGAAGAATGATTATCGAAGAATGATTATCGAAGAATGATTATCAAAGAATGATTATCGAGGAATGATTATCAAAGAATGATTTTCAAAGAATGATTTTCAAAGAATGATTATCAAAGAACGATTATCAAAGAACGATTATCAAAGAATGATTATCAAAGAATGATTATCACAGAATGATTATCAAAGAATGATTATTAAAGAATGATTATCAAAGAATGATTATCAAAGAATGATTATCACAGAATGATTATCAAAGAATGATTATCAAAGAATGATTATCAAAGAATGATTATCACAGAATGATTGTCAAAGAATGATTATCACAGAATGATTATCAAAGAACGATCATCAAAGAACGATCATCAAAGAACGATCATCAAAGAACGATCATCAAAGAACGATCATCAAAGAACGATCATCAAAGAACGATCATCAAAGAACGATCATCAAAGAACGATCATCAAAGAATGTTTACCAAAGAACGATTATCAAAGAACGATTATCAAAGAACGATTATCAAAGAACGATTATCAAAGAACGATTATCAAAGAACGATCATCAAAGAATGTTTACCAAAGAACGATTATCAAAGAACGATTATCAAAGAACGATTATCAAAGAACGATTATCAAAGAACGATTATCAAAGAATGATTATCACAGAATGATTGTCAAAGAATGATTATCAAAGAATGATTATCACAAAATGATTATCAAAGAATGATTATCACAGAATGATTATCAAAGAACGATTATCAAGGAATGATTATCAAAGAATGATTATCACAGAATGATTATCAAAGAATGATTATCACAGAATGATTATCAAAGAATGATTATCACAAAATGATTATCAAAGAATGATTATCAAAGAATGATTATCACAAAATGATTATCAAAGAATGATTATCACAGAATGATTATCAAAGAACGATTATCAAGGAATGATTATCAAAGAATGATTATCAAAGAATGATTATCAAAGAATGATTATCACAGAATGATTATCAAAGAATGATTATCAAAGAATGATTATCAAAGAATGATTATCAAAGAATGATTATCACAGAATGATTATCAAAGAATGATTATCAAAGAATGATTATCAAAGAATTATTATCAAAGAATGATTATCAAAGAATGATTATCAAAGAATGATTATCACAGAATGATTATCAAAGAATGATTATCAAAGAATGATTATCAAAGAATGATTATCAAAGAATGATTATCAAAGAATGATTATCACAGAATGATTATCAAAGAATGATTATCAAAGAATGATTATCACAGAATGATTATCAAAGAATGATTATCACAGAATGATTATCAAAGAACGATTATCAAAGAACGATTATCAAAGAATGATCATCAAAGAATTCTGAACGATTTACTCTCTGTAAATAAAAGAGCATACCTTTGTCCTTATCGGTAAGGATATCATCGGGTATCCTGTCGAGAAAGGAGGTCTCGGAGTCGCTCTCCGGCGCCGGTGCTGGTCCGGCATCGCCGGGTATCTCGCTGCCGAGTCCGGAGTCGCTGCCGTCGGAGCGTACTTCGTCCCCTGCGCCAGTGGCGAGTGCGAGACTCTCGGCGGAGTCTTCGGTGAAGGCCTCGGGCCTCTCGGGCTCGAGTCTCGTCGTGTGTCCCTCGGTTGCCTCCTCGGAGGGCAGAGAATCGGTATCGGGACAGGAGACTCCACCGGCCGGTTCAGCGCAGTCGCTAAGATTGATGGAATTAATCGAAGTGAGTTCGGAGCTGTCCGAAACGGTCTCGGTCTCGGTCTCGGTGTCGGGCGACTCCTGAAGATCGCTCGTCGCCTCGGCCAAGCAGCTGGGCGATGCCGATCTCAGTGAATCGTCGCCGCTCGTTAACCGCTCGATCGGCGAATCGTCGTCGTCGCCGTCCTCGTCGTCGTCGTCGTCGTCGTCGTCGTCGTCGTTGTCGTCGTCGTCGTCGTCGTCGTTGTTCCCTTCGATGCTGTCCGCGTGAGTTCTCCGCACGCGATCCAAGCTCGCCCTCAGCGAATCGATCCGATCCACATCCGATGGCGATCTCGAAGCTGCCGAGCTCTCCAGTGTCCTCTCGATGACGACCATCGGACTCTTGCGGCTCAGCTGATCGTTCCCGAGATACTTCGTCGACAGACAATAATCACCGATCGGCAACGAATTCTCCCCACCGATCTCCGCCGTTTGCTCGTCGCTCGCCACCGTCACAGCGGCATCGTGCTCCGGGCCGTCGTCGTCGTGGCTCTCGATCGGCCGATCGCGATCGGCTGACGATCGTTTGGAATCGGCATCGCCGTCGAGCCTCGACAGCACGATGACGAGCTCCCGCTGAACGCCGCCGCGATCGGCGGACTGCGGACTCGAGATCGGTAAGGAAGAGTTACCGATCTCTTGCGCCAGAGCATCGGCGACCTTGCCGGGTTCCTCCCGGTCGATCGGCGCTTCGCTGGCGCCCTCCGCGACTGCCGATTCCATACCGATCGGCAAGGCGATCGGCAATTCCTCCGCTTCCGGCTCGACCGGCGTACCGACGGTCGGTAAAACAGGGCGGGACTCGATCGTCTCGGGAATCGTTGACGAAAAATCGGCAAGACTCCCATCAGGCGGCTCGTCCTCGAAGAGGGCCGAGTCGGAGGTGAGCGATATCTCGCCGAGCGTTCGTTCGCGGAGGCTCACCAATATCGGCGACAATCTTCGAACGTCGTTCTTCAATTGCTGGGCCTGCTCGTCCGATATCTCGACGCCGATTCTCTTTATCTCGGCGCTTATCGGCAAAAAATCGGCCGCCGGCCGCTTGCGCGACGGCGACGGATCGGCCGATTTATCGCGGTCGGTAATGCAGTTTTCATCGGAAGTTTCGTCGGCGAAGCCGACGATCGGATCGGCGGAGGGGTACGCGATCGGCGGTACGATTTTGCAGGCGGTGATCGACACGATCGGCGAATCGACGTCGGCCCCGTCGAGCCTCGAGGACACTTCCGGTATCGACGAATCACGAAGATCTGACGCTTCGGCGATCTCGCCGCTGCGCGATACATCGCCCTCGGAAATCGGCGAATCGTCGATCAATCGCCGATCCTCAGCACGATCGGCGGACGATGCGGAGTCCTCTCGGACATCGGCAAGACGACGCTCCTCGGCAGCGGGCGATTCCATCGCGTGACCCTCTTCTTTCTGGAAGACAGAAACAAACGTTTGTCATTGTAGTTACTCAATAATAATAATAATAATAATAATAATAATAATAATAATAATAATAATAATAATAATAATAATGTTAATAATAACAGCTAAATATCTTCATGGTAATAACGATATTAATACATCCTGCTAAATAGTTAATCAAAACAAAACAAAAAATAATACATTTAAGGATTGCTTGTTGTTTAGGTAAAAACAAATTTATCGTTAATAAGATATTTCAATTTTTGTTTGGAAATGATTTTTTTTTTGTCGGTAATTTCGTGAAGCGACGGAGATAAGAGAATTGCACGATTGAGGGGAGAAAGAATATTGTGAAATTTCAAAAAAAATAAAAATAAAAATAAAAATAAAAATAAAAATAAAAATAAAAATAAAAATAAAAATAAAAATAAAAATAAAAATAAACTATTATAATATTTTGTCAGTTTTGCATTTTTTTTTTTTTTTTTTTTTTTTTTTTTTTTTAATTTAGATTACGACAAAAAAAAAGTTGTTTAATACCCGACGAAATTTCGAAACTCCGATCGGTCTGTTTTATCGTCTCGGGACATTTGCTTTCCATTCTCTCTCGCTCCGTTGATATAAAATATATCATAAGCATGGAAACGAAGGAGGACTGAGAGGGATCAATAAGTCGCGCGCTACCTCGTACCGCGCACCGTGTGCCGAGATAGAGAGAGAGAGAGAGACGGGGTGAATAAGAGAGTGGGAAATTGTATACAGGCATAAGAGAGCGTGTGTTTTACTAAAAAAAAAAAAATAAAATAAAAAATAAAAAAAATGTTTAGGTAAAAAAAAATAAAATAAAAAATGATATCGTTCTCACCGTCGGGGCCAAAAATTTAATAGCATGTGGTAGGCATTTTTTTTTTTTTTTTTTTTTTATATGTTTTTATTCGTCGGACAATTTATTGCAAGTTTGGGCTATTCGGAAAACTCGACGGTTCGGAAGAGCATCGACCAAGGCTGTTAATTCCAGCACCCACGTTTCGCCCGCCGGCACGGGCGAATATACGACGACGAAATTTCTATTCGAAATGCTTGAACTAAGAAATGTGTTTAAATTCAAGTGTTTAATCCAAAATGTTAATATTCAAAATTTCTCACCTCGAAATGTTTATATTCAAAATTTCTCACCTCAAAATGTTTAAATTCAAAATTTCTGACCTCAAAATGTTTGTATTCAAAATTTCTGACCTCAAAATGTTTATATTCAAAATTTGGCACCTCAAAATGTTTAAATTCAAAATTTCTCACCTCAAAATGTTTAAATTCAAAATTTCTCACCTCAAAATGTTTAAATTCAAAATTTCTCACCTCAAAATGTTTAAATTCAAAATTTCTGACCTCAAAATGTTTAAATTCAAAATTTCTCACCTCAAAATGTTTAAATTCAAAATTTCTCACCTCAAAATGTTTAAGTTTAAAATTTCTCACCTCAAAATTTTTATATTCAACATTTCTCACCTCAAAATGTTTGTATTCAAAATTTCTGACCTCAAAATGTTTAAATTCAGAATTTCTCACCTCAAAATGTTTAAATTCAAAATTTTTGACCTCAAAATGTTTAAATTCAAAATTTCTGACCTTAAAATATTTAAATTCAAAATTTCTGACCTCAAAATGTTTAAATTCAAAATTGCTCACCTCAAAATGTTTATATTCAAAATTTCTCACCTCAAAATGTTTATATTCAAATTTCTCACCTCAAAATGTTTAAATTCAAAATTTCTCACCTCAAAATGTTTAAATTCAAAATTTCTCACCTCAAAATGTTTAGATTCAAAATTTCTCACCTCAAAATGTTTATATTCAAAATTTCTCACCTCAAAATGTTTAAATTCAAAATTTCTCACCTCAAAATGTTTAAATTTAAAATTTCTCACCTCAAAATGTTTAAGTTCAAAGTTTCTCACCTCAAAATGTTTAAATTCAAAATTTCTGACCTTAAAATGTTTGTATTCAAAATTTCTGACCTCAAAATGTTTAAATTCAAAATTTCTCACCTCAAAATGTTTGTATTCAAAATTTCTCACCTTAAAATGTTTAAATTCAAAATTTCTCACCTCAAAATGTTTAAATTCTAAATTTCTGACCTCAAAATGTTTAAATTCAAAATTTCTGACCTCAAAATGTTTAAATTCAAAATTTCTGACCTCAAAATGTTTGTATTCAAAATTTCTGACCTCAAAATGTTTAAATACAAAATTTCTGACCTCAAAATGTTTAAATTCAAAATTGCATGAATCAAAATATTTATATTAAAAATGGTCAAACTCAAAATATTTAAGTTAAAAATGAGTAAACTCAAGAAACTCAAAATACGAAATACATAAATTCCAAATGTTCAAAATCAACGTGGTTAAAATCAAAATGCTTAAATTCGAAGTCTCTAAATTCAATATGGCTAAACTCAAAGAGCTTAAATTAAATATGTCCAAACGCGAGATTTTTTAATTCAATATGGCAATTTTTAAAATGCTTCAATTAAATATGTCTGAACTCGAAATATTATTCATTTAAACTCAAAATGTCTAAACTCAAAAAGCTCAAATAACAAAAAAATGTCCAAACCGAAGATATTTAAATTCAGTACCGTGAAACTCAGAAAGCTCAAATTAAAAACGTCTAAACTTAAATTAAAAAAAAAAAAATGTCTAAACTCACAATAATCGAATAAAAAATGTTCCAAGCTCGAATGATTTAAATTCAATAATATGGCGAAGCTCGAGGTGCTTGAATAAAAAAAAAATGTCTGAATCCAAAGCGTCATTAATTTAATCGTTAATTTCAATTAATTGACCAAAACGTTTGATTCAACTAAAAATGCTATTAAACTAAAAAGCAATTAAATTCAAAATGATCAAAATAAAAATATGTAAATAAAAAATGTTTACATACAAAAAATGTCAACGAGCACAGAATCAGGACGTACATCGAACATTGCACATCTCCATTTCCCAAAAAATAAAAATAAAATTAAAAAAAATAAACCATCTGCACCAATCTTAGATACTTTGGATTCAGAAGAAAAAAAAATGTCCTCGTCGATATTTTCTCCCCAGACTAAGTTCTAAGTGAGTTACTTATCCACGACTTTCCGAATAACCCGCACTTGCCCCGCATTAAAAAAAAATTAAAAATTAAAAAAAAAAAAACCCTCATCAAAAACTCCCTCCGCCCCTTCATTTACCTAAAATACCTCCTCTACGAAAAACTCCCGCACGATTTACGTCGTCTCCCAGCTCCAACCTCCATTATTATAGTTACGAAAATAATCGTCGCATATGCGATCGAAACACGCAAGTTTTTCGCAAGTCCCTCCTCGAACGAGTCCGTCCCGATGAATCTCCCTGTGCGTCCCATCGTCGATTTCCCCCAGAAAACAACAAAAAAAAAAAAAGAAAATCTACCCCAAAATCTTTGTCTCCAAAATAAAAAAAAAAATCTCCCAAAATTTTTTTTCCTACCAAATTCTTCGATATCGATGTATATATATATTTTTTTTTTTTCCAAATACTTTGATACTTTACTGCAATCTTTTTCCCGATTTATTCGCATCGATTATCTCGGATTTGTATTTATAGTCAATTTTTTTTGTTTATTCTCTTCCCAAGTACTTTAACTAAATTTTTTTTTTTGTTTTTTCTAACAGCGAAAGAAAACTCAAAGGCCGCGTTGTCGTTTCCCGGTGAGGACGATTCTCCGTCTCGGTGTTCCTCGCGCTTCTCGTCTAACCCGTTAACCGGCTCGCGTCGGAGTGCGGCGCCGACGGCGTCCTCGCCGCCGCCGCGTCGCGCGGCAGGTGGGAGAGCGGCGCGCAGAGCGCATGCGCGCGCAGCCTCGGAGCGACCGCGCCGGCCAAGCGAGGCGCGACGGAGAGGGTCGGCGAGAATAACGCCTCCCCTCCCCCCTGCCGCCCCACCGCCCGCCACTCGCCCCACTCTCTGGCTGGCTACGTTTTCCTGTCTGTACGCACACACAGTCGCGCTGCACGGGGCGCTGAGGAGCGACGGGCGAAACCGAGAGCAGGGAACGGTTCAACGAACGAAAAAGCGACGAGGCGACTGCGCATGCGCAACACTCGGGCTGCCCCCCTCCGAGAGTGCGAGACGGCGTTTCGCAGCGATCGCGCTACTGTGGAAGGGAATATAGGCGGCTCGCTGGAGGAGTCCGAGGCAGATATCGGTTTGAGTATGTTTGAGACTTTTTCCTTTCTTTTTTTTTTTTTTTTTGCGGGGGAAAATGTCTGAAATGGCTAGAATGGAAATTGGGAATCTGCCGGGCTCAGTCGTAGGATCTTTGTGGTTAAGGAGCGTAACTTGAGAGAGCTTTTGTAGGGCAAAATGTCAAGGATTGTAAAAATGGTAAAAATGGTAAGAACGGTAAGAACGGTAAGAACGGTAAGAACGGTAAGAACGGTAAGAACGGTAAGAACGGTAAAAACGGTAAAAATGGTAAAAATGGTAAGAACGGTAAAAACGGTAAAAATGGTAAGAACGGTAAGAACGGTAAAAACGGTAAGAACGGTAAGAACGGTAAGAACGGTAAGAACGGTAAGAACGGTAAGAAAGGTAAGAACGGTAAGAACGGTAAGAACGGTAAGAACAGTAAAAACGGTAAAAACGGTAAAAACGGCAAGAACGGCAAGGACGGTAAGAACGGTAAGAACGGTAAGAACGGTAAGAACGGTAAGAACGGTAAGAACGGTAAGAACGGCAAGAACGGTAAGAACGGTAAGAACGGTAAGAATGGTAAGAACGGTAAAAACGGTAAAAATGGTAAGAACGGTAAGAACGGTAAAAACGGTAAGAACGGTAAGAACGGTAAGAAAGGTAAGAACGGTAAGAACGGTAAGAACGGTAAAAACGGTAAAAACGGTAAAAACGGTAAAAACGGTAAAAACGCTAAAAACGGCAAGGACGGTAAGAACGGTAAGAACGGTAAGAACGGTAAGAACGGTAAGAACGGTAAGAACGGTAAGAACGGTAAGATCGGTAAGAACGGTAAGATCGGTAAGAACGGTAAGAACGGTAAGAACGGTAAGAACGGTAAGAACGGTAAGAACGGTAAGAACGGTAAGAACGGCAAAAACGGTAAAAACGGTAAAAACGGTAAGAACGGTAAAAACGGTAAAAACGGTAAAAACGGTAAAAACGGTAAAAACGGTAAAAACGGCAAGAACGGTAAGAACGGTAAGAATGGTAAGAACGGTAAGAATGGTAAGAACGGAAGAACGGTAAGAACGGCAAGAACGGTAAGAATGATAAGAATAGTAAGAATGCTAAGAATGGTAAAAAAATGGTAATAATGGCAAAAATAGCAAAAATTGTAAAAATGGTAAATTTGGGGGGGGGGGAATGTTGTTCGACGCAAGCTGCCGGTAAATTGGGAATCTGCTGGCTCAGGATATTTTGTTGTTCTTTTTCATTTATGTTTTTTTTTTTTTTTGTGGAGTGGAATTGTAACGAAGAGCAGAGGAGTTTTCTTGGGGTGGTTTTTGAAATTGTGCAATTTCAGCGGTGTCGCAATTTCATTTCTTTACCCCGTGGATCAGAGCGGCCGCCGGAATCTACCTTTCGTCCGCGTTAGGCGGGTTAATCCCGAGCTTTATTCACAGTCCCGCCGGCAGCAGCGACAGTAGATCGTCGCATTGATCCGCAAATACTTGCGATCCACCCCAGCGACAATTTTTTTTTTTTTTTTTTTTTTTTCTTTTTCGTAAATATCTTTTCAATTCCTGTCTCTCGCCTACCGATCGTTCGCCACTCGTGATAATATCACCGTCGCAGCGCAACCGAAATAAGTTTTCAAAAATTTTAACGACGTTTTTTACGATAAAAAAATAAATAAGAAAAAATATGAAAAAAGTTCTTTCATATCGAACGAAAAAAAAAAAAAAAAAAAAAAAAAAATCGTATAATAAATGAAATTTTTGTTGAACATTCTCTTTTGTACCATCTACATATTTGCCATTAAAGAAATTCAAACACACTCGTCTCGCGGAAACTTTTTACCAAACGTTTCGATAAAATCAATATAAATAAAAATGAAATAATAATAAAATAATAAAGTAAATAATAAAAAATAAAAAAAAATAAGCAAAAACAAAACATCCGACACAAATGTTGACATACGAGTGCGGAAGAACGAGCCGAAGAAAAAGAAAAAAAAAAAAAAAAAAAAAAAAAAAGAATCACTAGCGATCGAGGGAAAGAGTTGGAGAACGTATAGAGATCAAAGGCGCTGCGCGCGCAGCCTAGTTCGTCCGGCGCTGCGGCAGAGTGGTGAGCGGCCGGGTGGGGGGGGGGAGAGGGGGAATATTGCGATCCACGCTGTTACCACTGCAGACTCTCTCCGCTTCCCTCGTCTCGCTCCCTCGCGTTATTTAAGAGAGATAGAGAGAGAAAAAAAAAGAAAGAAAAAAAAAGATATAAAGTCTGTCTTTTCTCCGCCGCGCGTTGCTTACGCTGGCTCGGCTGGTCGTCGTGCTTTCTGCTTTCTGGGAAACGTTTCGCCCGAGCGGGAGCACAAAGAGAGCGGAGGGTTGAGCGCCTCGTTTTCCCAGCCAGCGTCGACTCGCCAGTTTCTAGCCGGCGCGTCACTCGTGCGCTCCCTACTTTACCGACCGAGCAGCTACGATTTTTCTCCGCTCGCTGCGTGCGAGCGTGCCGCTTACCGAGCGCACAACACCCCTCCGCACAGCGGTGAGAAAAAGGCTCTCACGCTCCATTTCTCGTACGCGAACGTCCGCCAATTTTCTGCTATTTACTTATTACAACTTTTTTTTTTTTTGGACATTATATTATTATATAATATAATATAGTAATTATATAAATTAATATATAATTATTATACAAATTTAATTGAATTTCTTTGATATTATATTTTCATTATGTAATTATATTATATATCAGAAGCGGATAGGGACTTTAGCCACTCCGGGACTTTAGCCACTCCGGGACCTTAGCCACTCCGGGACCTTAGCCACTCCGGGAATTTAGCCACTCCGGGACTTTAGTCACTCCGGGACTTTAGTCACTCCGGGACTTTAGTCACTCCGGGACTTTCGTCACTCCGGGACTTTCGTCACTCCGGGACTTTCGTCACTCCGGGACTTTAGTCACTCCGGGACTTTAGTCACTCCGGGACTTTAGTCACTCCGGGACTTTAGTCACTCCGGGACCTTAGACGGAACAAACAAGCAAATCAACAGTTTTTTCAAAATATACATTAGAAAGTATATAATATTTAGAAAATTATATTATTATTATTAATAAATTATTTATTATTATTAATTATTTATTATTATTATTATATTTATTATTATATTTATTATTATATTTATTATTATTAATTATTTATTATTATTAATAAATTTAATTAATAAAGTTTATTATAATTATTTGTCATTCTATCCTAAAATTCAGGGTTGGAAGCGTGAGAGGGGTAGTTCGAGCGAGCGAGCCTGTGGAGGGATCGAAAGAGAATACATGTTCGTATCTACCGTACCGCTGTAGATACTCAAGGAGAGCGTAGGTGGAGCTACATATACATGGGGCGCTCCACGTCAAATCTACAGTCCACGTCTCTCACCCTCGTCGATTTTCTTCATTCTTTTTAATGTGACCTTAGTTACTGACCCGCAAGAGGCTCGGCATTTTTTTTTTTAGATCTTTTTAACCACCCGAGAATCTTCTTAAATCCTCCAAAAACCGATCACGATTTTTTTTTTGTATTTTATTCTCAAATTATTATCCGAGAATAAACTCAAAAAGTCATTAATCGAAAAAATTGTGAAATTGTTTTTTTTCATTAAAGATCAATTTCATTTGTGGATTAAAGTGAAGAAAAATTGAAATTGAAATGGAAATGGGAAAAATCGAAATTGACGAAATTGCCACAAGAATTAGTAACCAGATTTAGTGACGTCGAATACCCTATATATATGTATATATGTGTGTGTGTGCATATATATATATATATATATATATATATATATATATATATATATATATATATATATATATATATATATATATATATATAAAGCTGGCCTGTGGGGCGAAACGAAGCACGACTCTCGCAGAGTGCTATAGCTATAGAGGGCATGCGCCTCTGGTGTAATAAGAGCGAGGGAGGCGAGACATAAAATGCAGTCATCTCGCTCGCGCTCGTTTCCCCGGTCTGTGGAATTTATCGTCCAACCTTCGCCGCTCCACCCGGCTCATCTTCTCTTATCTGTTTCCACTTGTCCCTCACTCGCTTTGCGCGCCGATCCGAGCACATCGTCGGCTCGTCAACGTCACGGATAATAATATATCGCGTCGCGGAGCCGCGCTCGTGCGTCGTTAAAAAAATTACGTCAATGCGGGACCGACTCGGTCGGTAACGAAAAACTGTAACCAATTTATCGACGATGCGTCGAAGATTTTTTGGAAAACGAAAATCGCCCGGCTCTTCATCCGTCAGTCGCGCGGAGGGTGAGATTTCCTGGAAAGCTTAAGGGACATCGAGATAAGTGTATCCCAAAATGTCACAAAATGCCACAGAATGACACAAAATGACACAGAATGTCACAGAACGTCACAGAACGTCACAGAATGTCACAGAATGTCCCAGAATGTCACAGAATGTCACAGAATGTCACAGAATGTCACAGAATGTCACACAATGTCACACAATGTCACACAATGTCACAGAACGTCACAGAATGTCACAGAATGTCACAGAATGTCCCAAAATGTCACAGAATGTCACAGAATGTCACAGAATGACACAGAACGTCACAGAACGTCACAGAATGTCACAAAATGTCACAAAATGTCACAAAATGTCACAAAATGTCACAAAATGGCACAAAATGGCACAAAATGGCACAAAATGTCACAAAATGTCACAAAATGTCACAAAATGTCACAAAATGTCACAAAATGTCACAGAACGTCACAGAATGACACAGAACGTCACAGAACGTCACAGAATGTCACAGAATGTTACAGAATGTCACAGAATGTCACAGAATGTCACAGAATGTCACAAAATGTCACAAAATGTCACAAAATGTCACAAAATGTCACAAAATGTCACAAAATGTCACAGAATGTCACAGAATGTCACAGAATGTCACAGAATGTCCCAAAATGTCACAGAATGTCACAGAATGACACAGAACGTCACAGAACGTCACAGAATGTCACAGAATGTTACAGAATGTCACAGAATGTCACAGAACGTTACAGAACGTCACAAAATGTCACAAAATGTCAATTGGCAAAGTTCAACATCGCCTCAATGTTAAAAAAAAAAAAAAAAAAAAAAAAAAAAACAGCGCACGCGAGCCGAATCTCTTCGACCTTAAGGCGATGGGAAACTTACCGGAAGCGTACCGTGCTCGGTCGGTAACGAAAGCTGCAATCCGTCTAATTCGAATCTCTCAAAATTTTCCGAGGTAACCAAATCTCAGCCCGATTCGTCGATGAAGACCGTTCAAGAAATCGAACGCCATTAAAAAAAAATAAATAAATAAATAAAAAAAAATAAAATTAAAAAAAATGCGCTCTTCCTTACCGACCGAGTCGCTTCAGCCTGCCATCTTTACCGACACTCAGGACTTCAAAAGTCACCTCGCACATCGCTCGTCTCCATTGCGAGACTCGCGTCGTTTCCAACCGCAACCTCCAGTTTTATTGTCCCAATTAATCCAAGTTTCTTCCTCGTCATATTTTACCCCCCCCCCCCGCGGCACTTTCCTTCGTATTAAATTCACCGGCAGAAAAGATTCCTCGTGTGCCTTTTTTTGTTTTCTCTCCTCGACCACGAAACTGCCCGACAAACTCTCGAGGTCAAAAAAAAAAAAAAAAAAAAAAAAAAAAAAAAACTCTTTTTCCTCTCGCCTAGGAAGGACTTTACTGGTACGACCGGAGCGAATAGCCAGGATAAGAAGAGCTAGGGATAAGGAGACGACGTCGGTGAACAGGTCGTCGGTAGGAGAGGGCGAGACTCCGAGGAAACGAGACGCGAACCTCCGGATATTTTGCCAGGGGCAAAAGGAGTCGGGCGAGGGGGGGGGGGTGTATATTGGAGCTTGTAAATGGGGGTTCGGGACACCGGGTTGGGAGGGGGGGGGGGGCGGGCGGAATGGGAAAGGTGGGGGCGTTTTCCACCTCCAGTCGAATCGATCCCACCGCAGTGTGGAGCTATGTAAAGAACCCACGTGCATAGATATACTATATAGGGCGGTCCATGCTGCCACCCTCTTTCGCCCTCTATTTTCTATTCTCTCGATTTTTTTTTTTTTTGTTTTTTTTTGTTCTCTACCCTCCGCAGAGCGTCTGCAACTGGAAAGAGTTGGGAACTTTCTCGCAGATCGAAATCTCTGATTACTTGGAAGAATATATATATATATATATATATATATATATATATACATGCGTGTGTGTGTGTGTGTGTGCGCGCGCGCGCGCGCGTGTGTGTGTGTGTGTGTGTGTGCGTGTGTGTGTGTGTGTGTGTGTGTGTGTGTGTGTGTGTGTTCTGTAGAATCGAATGAGTAGATTTTTTTTTACTGTATTTTGGAGTACGTTTATTTGTTGGGTGGATGAAAGCCTTGTGCCTATCCGTGTTCTATGGGAAATTATACACGAGATAGGCTATTTTCGGGCGTTTTTAAAGGGGGGATGGCAGTGAAGTTTTTGGCGAGGTATTCGGCGAGATATTCGGCAAGTTATTCGGCGAATTATTCGGCAAGATATTCGGCAAGTTATTTGGCAAGTTATTCGGCAAGATATTCGGCAAGATATTCGGCAAGTTATTCGGCAAGATATTCGGCAAGTTATTCGGCAAATTATTCGGCAAATTATTCGGCAAAATATTCGGCAAGTTATTCGGCAAGTTATTCGGCAAGATATTCGGCAAGATATTCGGCAAGATATTCGGCAAGATATTCGGCAAGATATTCGGCAAGATATTCCCCAAGATATTCGGCAAGTTATTCGGCAAGATATTCGGCGAGTTATTCGGCAGATATTCGGCGAGATATCCGGCGAGTTATTCGGCAAGATATTCGGCAAGATATACGGCGAGGTATTCGGCGAGATATTCGGCAAGATATTCGGCAACATATTCGGCAAGTTATTCGGCAAGATATTCGGCGAGATATTCGGCGAGATATTCGGCGAGATATTTGGCGAGATATTCGGCGAGATATTCGGCGCGATATTCGGCAAGATATTCGGCGAGATATTCGGCGAGATATTTGGCGAGATATTCGGCGAGATATTCGGCGCGATATTCGGCGAGATATTCGGCAAATTATTCGGCAAGATATTCGGCAAGTTATATTCAACAAGATATATTCAGCAAGTTATTCGGCGAGGTATTCGGCAAGTTATTCAGCGAGGTATTCGGCAAGTTATTCGGCGAGGTATTCGGCAAGTTATTCAGCGAGGTATTCGGCAAGTTATTCGGCGAGATATCGGGCGAGTTATTCGGCAAGATATACGCCGAGGTATTCGGCGAGATATACGACAAGTTATTCGGCGAGGTATTCGGCAAGTTATTCGGCGAGATATTCGGCGAGATATCCGGCGAGTTATTCGGCAAGATATTCGGCGAGATATTCGGCGAGTTATTCGGCGAGATATTCGACGAGATATCCGGCAAGTTATTTGGCGAGATATTCGGCGAGATATGCGGCAATATATACGGCGAGGTATTCGGCAAGATATTCGGCAAAATATATTACGACGATATATCTTCGGCGAGATATATTCGGCAGGTTATATTCAACAAGATATATTCAGCAAGTTATTCGGCGAGGTATACGGCAAGTTATTCGGCGAGGTATTCGGCAAGTTATTCAGCGAGGTATTCGGCAAGATATTCGGGCCGGGCGATCAAGATATTCAACAAAGTATTCCCACCCTATTCTACAGATAAATCACTCCTGCCAATCTACCAACCCCATCACAAAATTACCAAAGACCTCTCCACATCCAACTTCACTGACCACACTAAATTATTCCCTCTACTTATTTAAAAAAAAAAAAAAAAACATCAACAACAAATATATCCTAATTGCTCGAAAATTAAACTCCAACGTTTGAACGATGTCGTTTAGAGCCTCACACCGCCGGCAAACATGTGAATTCGATGAACCTGCAGCTGCAAAGTGCTACCGCCTACGCGGCCGAGCGTACGGGCAAACGTATTTCCTGGATGTGGGCGTGTTTCCCCGATGACACGAGTCGTTCTGGCTCCACTCTCGCGACCACCTACAACCCCTCTATGGTATAACGTTCTATATAGTACCGTATCTATATATATATATATATATGTGTGTGTGTGTGTGTGTTTACGGGGAATATGTACCGTTCACTATAGACCAGGTAGCTCGTGCGTCCTCTCTCAAATACCCACTGACGTATTCGGCCAACTATAGGCTAGATCCACATCGCTGTAGGCCGCCCCATGTGCACAGTGGATGTATTACGGTATCCATGTACAGCGTTCCATAGGCACATCCAACGGCTACCACCGACGCTCATTATACACGGCTCAATAGTCAGTTAGCCGTAGAGGTAAACTCGACCGAGATTCTCCATGGGAATACGCCGCGAACGTTGAACCGTTATTGTCGAACAATATCGTGAGAATTTTAACTGTAGCTTATCTTATGCTTGTTTTTTTTTTTTTTTTTTTTTTTCCTTAAGGAGGAATCTTCCTTGTCGTTGAAAACAAAAAAAAAAATTAATATATCTTTTTTTTTTTTTTTATTGGTATCAAAAACTCTGATCAACGAGAAAAATATCACTTTTCGGCCGGAAGTGACGTCATATAGAAAATACGTCACTTACGGTTTGAAAATCTTATTTGGTGACAGAAAATACGTCACTTCCGGTTTGAAAATCTCATTTTGCAACCTGTAATACGTCATTTCCGGTTTGAAAATCTAATTTTGTGACCGGAAATAATTCACTTCCGGTTCGAAAATCTCATTTTGTGATCGGAAATACGTCACTTCCGGTTTGAAAATCTCATTTTGCAACCTGTAATACGTCACTTCCGGTTTGAAAATCTCATTTGGTGACAGAAAATACGTCACTTCCGGTTTGAAAATCTAATTTTGTGACCCGAAATAAGTCACTTCCGGTTCGAAAATCTCATTTTGTGATCGGAAATACGTCACTTCCGGTTTGAAAATCTCATTTGGTGACAGAAAATACGTCACTTCCGGTTTGAAAATCTCATTTTGCAACCTGTAATAGTCACTTCCGGTTTGAAAATCTAATTTTGTGACCGGAAATAAGTCACTTCCGGTTCGAAAATCTCATTTGGTGACAGAAAATACGTCACTTCCGGTTTGAAAATCTCATTTTGCAACCTGTAATACGTCACTTCCGGTTTGAAAATCTAATTTTGTGACCAGAAATAAGTCACTTCCGGTTCGAAAATCTCATTTTGTGATTGGAAATACGTCACTTCCGGTTTGAAAATCTCATTTTGTGACAGAAAATACGTCACTTCCGGTTTGAAAATCTCATTTTTCGACTGGAAGTTTTTTTTTTTTTTTGCAGACTGATTACTTTTTTTTTTCTTTTGTTTAATTGAAGTAAAAAATAAACCAAAGAACAAGCAGAGCGTAGGACGCAACGGCGAAACGTCACTTCCGGAATGAAAAAGGTCGCGGCGGGCATTTGAAAACAAGCAAACCGCCCGCGCTTCGATCTCCGCTCGATTGGTATTAAGGTTCGGCACTTTATTCCGTGCGCTCCACGGGATCTCGGTGAAGACTTCGGGGAGGAAGAGGCCGACGACGACGGCGATGCTGAAAGAGTCTCGGCGGGATAGCGGTAAGTCGGCGAGAGGATGAGAGCGAGAGAAAAAAAAAAAAAAAAAAAAAGAAGCAAGCGAGGTCAAACTCTCTCGTGCCGCTCGTCGGTAAACTCTTCCCCTCCCTCGTGCCGTTCGCTCCGCAAGCGACGCGAGACGAGATCGCGCTATCCTCATTTCCAGCTAGAAAATACCGACGAGTTTTCTGCTCGGACATGATTTTCTTGCTTTTTTTTATTCTTCCCTCAGAGCCTCTCGACGAGCCGAAACGTAAATGACCGCCATTTTGCAAATGCAGAGTCGGCGGTTGTTTGCTACCCGCAAACGGTCAAATGACCGGCGGGGCAAAACGTCGCGATTTTGTACGAAAAATTTCCACCACAATGACGACGACTTTGTATTCACGGTAATTTTACCGTCACTTTAGGCTCGACGAAAATGACGGTGATTTTTCGATCGGTCAACTTGCGTGCAGCCGTTTTTAGATGACTACGACAGACACCGAGCGACCGAGCTTTCGGAGAGCATTCCGTTTCGTTCGTATACGCGAGAGTGAGCCTCGGGGACAGGAATAGCGTTCGGGACGCGCGTCTGACGTCAGAGCTGCGCTCGACCGGTGTCTCCACGTCGTCGTTTTACATCGCCTTGTGCACCGTGTACTCCACTCCGAAGCTGCATCCGATCGTAGCACGGCTCGGGGAAGCGAGGCAAACATTTTGCACGACCGAAAAGGGAAGGGAGAAAAAATTTAAAAAAAAAAAAAAAATAAAAAAAAAAATAATAAAAAAATGTTCGAGGCTGGATCGAGAGGAAGTCCTTGTCCACGTGGTAGCGCGAAGTGGATAAGGGCCTGTGACCCACATTCGACCGGGGGTCGCAGGAGTCACGATCTCGATTGCGGTTCAACGCCTCCCACCCTCGACCGCACTCGAGAGAGAGAGAGAGAGAGAGATCGCCCGATTCATTATCGTCATTTCGATTTTTGGGTCGATAGACAAAAAAAAAGGCAAAAAAAGCAAAAGAAAATTTTTAAAAACGCGTTTTTCAGATTGTCAACGTTGAACTTGACTTCAGGTTGAATCCGGTAGCGGATTCGTGTTCAGCGCCAAAAAGTACGTCGAACTATGGTGTCGCAAGTATTTTTTTTGTTTTTCAATTTTTTTTTTTTTTCTTCGAAAAACAAAATGGCCGAAGAATCTTCGTCGCCATTTTGGTATTTTTCTTTCGGCGTTAAGGGACCAAAAATCGCTTGCGCGACACCGGAAAAAATTCGATCCTGCGTCATTTTTCCCGTAGAACACGCCGGACGCATCGGTTTCCCCGCGATTCCACTGACAATCTTCGGAAAAATTAAAAAAAAAAACAAAAACAAAAACAAAAAAAATAAAATAAAAAAGTGTCGATTACCGACGTCCCGCTTGACTTTGGGTGAAATCTGGCAGCAGATTCGTGTTCACCGGGAAAAAGTACATGGAAACGTGGGGTTGTAAGCATTTTTTTATTTAATATCCAAATTTCTTCGAAAAACAAAATGGCCGAAGGATCTTCGTTGCGCCATTTTGGTATTTTTCTTTCGCGTTTAACGGTCCGAAAAAACGCTCCCGCAACTCCGGAAAAAATCTTATCCTGTGTAATTTTTCCCGTAGAACACGCTGAACACATCGGTTTTCCCGAAATTCCACGGGAAAGCGACTGAATCGCCGTTAAAAAAAAAAATATCAAAAATCGTTCCTCATGCGCCAAAACAAAAGGTCGACGCTTCCGGCATTTAATTTTCTCCCGTACTCCTCGTTCGCAGGAACGATTGGTAAATATGTAAAACATCGAGAGGAGCGTAAAGTACTAGAGAAGCAGTCGTTTCGATTGCGTCTGAACTGAATCTGCATTCATAATAGAGAATCGGGGCCAGGATTCGCGGTACTTGCGAATCCCTCCCCACTCCCTCTCCACCCCCCCCCCCCGCCCCTCTTCGCTTCAACCATATTTTTTCCGCCATTGCACCCCTGAAACTCTGACACTATCGCCCCGACTCCCAAACTCCAGACTGGATCTCCCTCCTTTCCTTCACCCTCCTGCGCCGCATTTGTGCAATTTGTGGCAAAAACTGTGGAGATTTCTGTGTATGGTGATGAGGAAAGAGGTGGAGAGGAGAGTGATGGGCGAAGATGGGAGGGGAGGAGAACTGAGGAGGAAAACTGAGGAGAGGAGATCGGAGCGCCGAGGAGGGGAGTGAAGGGCAGAGAGGAAGGGAGGGGGGAGAGAAGAAAACTGAAAAGAGAAAAGGAAAGAAAAATTGAGGAGAGTAAGAGATTAAAGGAGAGTAAAGGGGGAGTGAAGAGTGAGTGAAGCGGGGTGGAGAGGGAGTGAAGGGGTAGTAAAGGAATAGTGAAGGGATTGGTGAATGGTTTGGTGAATGGATTGGTGGAGGGGTTAATGAATGGATTGGTGGAGGGGTTAATGAATGGATTAGTGAAGGGACAGTGAAAGGACAGTGAAGGGACAGTGAAGGGACAGTGAAGGGACGGTGAAGGGACGGTGAAGGGACGGTGAAGGGACGGTGAAGGGACGGTGAAGGGACGGTGAAGGGACGGTGAAGGGACGGTGAAGGGACGGTGAAGGGACGGTGAAGGGACGGTGAAGGGACGGTGAAGGGACGGTGAAGGGACGGTGAAGGGACGGTGAAGGGACGGTGAAGGGACGGTGAAGGGACGTCGAAGGGACGGTGAAGGGACGGTGAAGGGACGGTGAAGGGACGGTGAAGGGACGGTGAAGGGACAGTGAAGGGGTAGTGAAGGGGCAGTGAAGGGACAGTGAAGGGGTAGTGAAGGGATAATGAAGAGATAGTAAAGGGGGAGTAAAGCCGAGTAAAGGAGAGGAAAAAAGTGGATAGGAGAGGAAAGGCGAGAGACTTGTTTGTACGAAAAAGTGAGGCGGGGCGGGGAGGAGAGGAGGCGGCGAAGGAGAGAAACTAGGAGCAAAGGATGCTTCGTGGAGGGAGCGCAGAGGACGAGGGATATACTACGAGGAGGTCGTGCGGGAGCGAGAAGTTTGTCCTACCTAGGACGAACGGAAGATCTGGTGCTGCGGTTGCCAAGGCGACCGGCATCGATTCCCACCCCTCTTCGCCTCCCTCTATCGTCAACCGCCAGCATCCCCGTTGTTGCCTCGCTTCCCTCTGGCTCCGTCTCTCGCGAGGCTTTTCGCGCCACCCGCGGAGTCCCTCATTCTCCGGCTGGAGTCACCTCTCATGCTCCTCCGCCAACCCCCTTCATTTGCGCCGCATAGCTTCGCCCGGCTTGTCTCTGTCCGACCTTCGGGAGCCGCTTTCACAGTCTCCGTTTCGCTTTCGAGGATCTTTCGACCAATGGGAGAAACGCTCGCCGACGAGGCAACCGGAGAGAGTCCACGGTGTACCGTGCGAAAGCGGCGGCAGCGGCGGCGGAGAGGAGAGACAGGGAGAGCTCGCTACGCGCGCGAGGGAAGAGAGCCAAGCTGAATTAGTGCCCCGAAGCGGATCGCTGTAGTGTCGGAGATTGGAGCGTAGAGGCGGTCGGGGAAGGACGACGGGATCGGCGTCACGGCGAAGCCGAAATTTAGTGTACATCGGGTTTGTTTGTTCCTCATGGCGAACACCCTAGCACGGTTCACTTCCGGTTTTGAAGTTTTATTTTATTTTATTTTTTTTTTTAACGTAAGTGACGACATACCGGGACTATGTCACTTCCCGTCGAAAACGAGATTTTCAAACCGGATGTGACGTATTTCCGGTATGAAGTCATTTCCCCTTAAAAAAAAATTAGATCTACAAACCGGAAGTGACGTATTTCCGAGGAAAAAAAATTAGATCCACAAACCGGAAGTGACGTATTTCCGAGGAAAAAAATTAGACCTACAAACCGGAAGTGATGTATTTTCAGTATGAAGTCATTTCCTGTCAAAAAATTAGATCTACAAAACCGGAAGCGACGTATTTCCGAGGAAAAAAAAAAATTGATCTACAAATCGGAGGTGACGTATTTCCGATAAAACATAGATCTACAAACCGGAAGTGACGTATTTTCGGGCCAAAAATTACATCTACAAACAGGAAGTGACGAATTTTCGGTCAGACAATAAGATTTTCAAACCGGAAGTGAAGTATTTCCGATAAAAAGAAAAAAAAAATTTGCTCCACAAACCGGAAGTGACTTATTTCCGGTCGAAAAATGACATCTGCGAACAGGATGTGACGTATTTCCGATTCGTAGATCAATTTTTTCTTACCGGAAATAAGTCACTTCCGGTTTGTGGATCTAATTTTTTTTACCGTAAATACGTGACTTCCGGTATGAAAATCTCATTTTTCCGATGGAAAATACGTCACTTCCGGTCGTAAAAAGAATCTTCAAACCGAAAGTGACGCATTTCCGCGGTGTGACGTCACTTCCCCTCGACGAACGAGACTCTCCAACCGGAAGTGACGCATTTCCGCGGTGTGACGTCACTTCCGCTCGACGAACGAGATTCTCGAATGGGAAGTGACGCACTTCCGGTGTGACGACACTTCCGCTCGACGAACGAGATTATCGAATGGGAAGTGACGCATTTCCGGTGTGACGACACTTCCGCTCGACGAACGAGATTCTCGAATGGGAAGTGACGCACTTCCGGTGTGTCGTCACTTCCGATCGACGAACGAGATTATCGAATCTGAAGTGGCGCACTTCCGCGGTGTGACGTCACTTCCGCTCGACGAACGAGATTATCGAATCGGAAGTGACGCACTTCCGGTGTGTCGTCACTTCCGCTCGACGAACGAGATTATCGAATCAGAAGTGACGCACTTCCACACCGGAAGTGCGTCACTTCCGATCGACGAACGAGATTATCGAATGGGAAGTGACGCACTTCCGGTGTGTCGTCACTTCCGATCGACCAACGAGACTCTCCAACCGGAAGTGACGCATTTCCGCGGTGTGACGTCACTTCCGCTCGACGAACGAGATTATCGAATCGGAAGTGGCGCACTTCCGCGGTATGACGTCACTTCCGCTCGACGAACGAGATTATCGAATCGGAAGTGACGCATTTCCGCTCGGAAGATGATTTTTTTTATTTCCCCAGAAAATAATGCGCAGCCTCGTTGCGCGCGGCAAGCTTCTTGTCGAAAAAAAAAAAATTCACTTCTCTCGTCCCCCAAAAAAAAAAAAAAATTGATTAACATCGCTCCGACCGACGCGGGGAGAGCGTGGCGAGCTCGTCCTGCACGAAAGCCCTCCGCCAGCGGCGTCTCTTGGTGACGTCACTCGACGAGCGTATCGACAACGAGGCGCGAGGAGGCACTCGTGAACTGTCCGAAGCCAGCCGGGACTTGCCACTATAACGGGCAACGTAGACAACACTGTTGACAAACTAACAACGCCGGTCGTACACTCGAGACGGCGAGTCCCGCCGCGAAAGCGTAACTCGTTCGTACGACAAGCGTAAACATTCGTCCGTGGAGTTTGCGGCGGCCGGCAAATCCCCGTCGCAGATTCGCTGCCGCGCGCTCGACTCAACGGGACGGAAGGCGCGCGCGGGCGCGAAACGTGAGGGCCTCGTCGCTCGTCGCGTAGTTATTGTAGTGGCAGCGGTGGAAAATTCGCGAATGAAATTGCGCGCACGTGCTCGCCAACGACGCGCGTCCTTTTGTCATTGAGCTCACAAGTGGCGAGAGAGCGAACGAGAGCAGCTTACGTCAAAAGAGCTCTCGTAAAATACTCGTTAATTTCACAGCGTTAAAAAAAAAGCTGCTTTTCTTGTTTGTTTGTTTGTTTGTTTTTTTTTGCTGCTCTAGTCGGAAAGTAAACGAATTGAGGGTTTGTTTGTTTGAGGGGAATAAGAAAGAAAAAAAAAAAAAAAAAAAAAAAAAAAATTGCCTGACGTTGAGTTTTTCGCAGTCGGCGATAGGATTTCAGGTGAGATTTATATATTGCCCGATATCGCGGACGACACACGAAGTTTATATCGATACGACCGAGTTTCGCTTTCGGACGCGAGCGACAGAGAGACTCGAGGCTTGTCTGATCGAATGATGCTTCACAAAAAAAAAAAAAAAAGAAATGAAATTAAGTTGGGAGAAGTTGAGCGCGACACTAGTCGTCGAAAAATTTTCCTACTCGAGTAAATTGTGATGATTCGTCTTACGAAGATGTATACGCATTATCGATAAAGTACTTGATACATTGATCTACATTAGACGTATATATATATTTTTTATTCCACAAGAGTTATCTGTGGCAAACTAACAACGAACATTATAATAACTGTATTATTTAATAACAATAAAACCTTTGCGATTATTGTCATTTCCATTGATTTATATAATGGTATGGAATGGAAGTCTTACATAAGACATATTTTCACAAGTCACAAGTCACATGTCATTAGTAATTAGTCACAAGTGATTAGCGATTAGTCATAAGTGATTAACGATTAGACATAAGTGATTAGTGATTAGTGATAAGTGATTAATGATTAGTCATAAGTGATTAACGATTAGTCATAAGTGATTAGTGATTAGTTATAAGTGATTAGTCACAAGTGATTAGCGATTAGTCATAAGTGATTAACGATTAGTCATAAGTGATTAGTGATTAGTCATAATTGATTAGTGATTACTCATAAGTGATTAGTGATTAGTCATAAGTGATTAGTGATTAGTTATAAGTGATTGTGGATTAGTCATAAGTGATTAGTGATTAGCGATTAGTCATAAGTGATTAGCGATTAGTTATAAGTGATTAGTGATTTGTCATAAGTGATTAGTGATTAGTCATAAGTGATTAGTGATTAGTCGTAAGTGATTAGTGATTAGTTATAAGTGATTAGTGATTAGTCATAAGTGATTAGTGATTAGCGATTAGTCATAAGTGATTAGTGATTAATCATAAGTGATTAGTGATTAGTTATAAGTTATTAGTGATTAGTCATAAGTGATTATTGATTAGTCATAAGTGATTATTGATTAGACATAAGTGATTAGTGATTAGTCATAAGTGATTAGTGATTAATCATAAGTGATTCGTTATACGTGATTAGTCATAAGTGATTAGTCATAAGTGATTTGTGATTAGTCATAAGTGATTTGTGATTAGTCATAAGTGATTTGTGATTTGTGATTTGTGATTTGTGATTTGTGATTTGTGATTTGTGATTTGTGATTTGTGATTTGTGATTTGTGATTTGTGATTTGTGATTTGTGATTTGTGATTTGTGATTATTGTTGTTGTTGTTACTAAATTTGTTTCAGTCGGTTTTTCGGTTCGAAAACATTGTTTCGAGGGAGAGTCGTTGAACAATGTAATCCTCGTGCTTCCCCCCCCCCCCCCCCGGCCGTGGCGGAACTCACGCCGTTGGGCATTGTCTACGGTTCCGAGTAAAGTGCGCAGGAGAGCACGGTCAGCGTTGTGGAAAAGCGTTCGAGGCTCCCTTCCGCTTATTCGATAATCAGGAGGAGGAGAGACTCTTCCTACCGCTCTTTCACAATCGGCACCCTCCGAAGGAGCGTGCAGGGGCGTCGGAAAAGAATGCCCCGTTCGCCACCGTTCCATCGAATAATTTCGTCCAGGCCACAAGTTCGCGGATAAAGTCTTGCCAAGAGCCGAGCTGTTTGCTTGCGCCGCTTCCTCTAGGCTCCCCCTCTGCCCCGCTCTTTGCTTCTTCCTCGCTCTCTGCGGCGAGAGAGAGAGAGAGAGAGAGAGAGAGAGAGAGAGAGAGAGAGAGAGAGAGAGACGGAGAGAGAGAGAGACGGAGAGAGCCTCCGTGCCCGCTAGCGAACACGACGAAAGACGAACGCGAGAGAGCGATATATATATTTTACTCGACGCGGCAACAGAGAGTTTCTCGGGCGCTGGGACCTTTGCTTGCTCGCTGCACAGTGTAGACCGACGACAGTGGCGTAGAGACCCGTGCCGAGCTCCCTGAAAAACCGTTGCAGTGTCGTGTGTACATGCACATATGTGCATACATGTTCAGATACGTATATGAAGTAACATTAGCGTTATATCAATGTTTCAAAATGTTTTAATGTGTGGACATTGTCGTGTATGGTGTTTGGGGCATTCCCTGTCATTTCGACGTGGGTCTAAATCCGTTCGCATCTTGGATTGGGGCCCGGAATTGTTTTTTTTTTTTTATATCACTGACCTGGCTCTCGAGAGCACTCAGATTTTCTTATTAGATTAAAAAAAAATTATTCTTAATTATTTTGTGATCAAAAGAGAAACGTATTGATCGCAAAAATGTAAAAAAAACTAAAAAAAGTTGAAAAATGTTGGTAACAAATGAAAATTTTTTAATGAAATTTTCAGGATACATTGATATTTCACCACATATGCCGTGTGTAAAATCTCAGCTCGATCGGTCGAGGCCTTCTCGAGTTATAGCGATTTTCATTTTTAGCGTCAGAAACGCACGTACGCATACGTCCGGACATTAATTTCTGAATGTGATTTTCCGATTTGTGGAAATGATGTCTCGAAATTTGTTTTTTTTTCGGCGAAACAGAGCTTCCTCTATGACGAGGCCAAAGAAAACCTCAAAAACTCAATTTTCTACTCGATATATATATATATATTTTACTCGACGCGACGATAGAGATAGAGAATAATTTCTCGGGCGCCGAGATCTCTGCTTACTGGGCTGTACCGTGCAGACTGCCGACAGTGGCGTAGACACCGTCACGAGCGCCCCGGAAAACCCTTTCAGCATCGTCTATATATTTACACATATGTATATGTATATATGTATCTGTATACGTATAGGAAATAATTATATGATATGATATTAATTAAAGTACATTTCAAAATGTATGCACTTAATACAATATTATCAATCTGATATATATTAATATATCAGATTGATAATATTATATATATATATATATATATATATATATATATATATATATATATATATATATATATATTACACATATTTATATTATACATTAATGTATTAATACAAATATTTAAAGAATAATAATTATTAGTATATTAAAACTTTTTTATAATTCTTTTTTTGTTCTTTTCGAAATGGATCTTCGTTCTATATTGTGCACTGCGTCACCAGCACAACGCCCGATATATCGACTCACTAATACCACAAAACCATCCATCCCGAAAAAAAAAACATTTTCAATCATATAATATAATTATATTATTATTATATTACAACGCACAAGCATGTTCATTCGACCTATATATATATATATATATATATATATGCAGCGACTACAAAAGGAAGAAAAGAATTGAGGGTGAAACGTTACGTTATATGTCATATGTATATGAAACATAAACATATATATAAACACAAGTAAATGTCGAATAATAATTCTCAATAAATTAGATAAAAAATAAAAAATAAAAAAATCAAAATAAAACGAAAATTCTCTATTTATTTATTATTTATTTATTTATTTTTCTCCAGATGGCTCTCAGTTTTGTATCGTGCACTGCCTTACCGGCGCAACGCGCTTACATCGCCCCAACGATCCCCCCCTCGCCGCCCAAGGAATCTCCATCACGAAAAAAAAAGATAAAAAAAAGACCATTTCACCCTCAATTATAATAAAAAGAAAAATGTTATTCCGCACAAAAAAAAAGAAAAAAAAAAGTCGAACGAGCGTGAATTCGTGCGCGAAGACTTTCAGCCTCGACCCACTGCGAGAGCTCGCAGCGGCTCGCGTCGGCGCACTGCGCACTCTTCCTACGCCACTGTCCTTTAAATCCCCCCCCCCCCCCTCCGCCCGCCCCTTTCCGCCAACCAAAAGAGAATTAAATAGCTCGAGAGCCGGCCGAGGCAGCCTTCGCAATCGAAAACAACGCGCATCGCACAGCGGTTTTCACGCCGGAACAGAAAAAACAAAAAAAAAAACAAAAAAACAAAAAAGAAAAAAGTGTTTACTCACCGAGAAAAAAATTCACGCCACGCGCACCGTCCTATTTACAATCCTCGGGCGATCGCATTCTCCCATTCCTTCTATTTTTTCTTTATTTTTATTGTTATTTTTTGTTTGTTGTTTTTTTTTTTTTTTTTCCTCTGCCCCAGGTGACGTAGCGCGTCGGGCGTCGTGACGCTTCCCCCGCCGCGCGCCTCGGCCCGTCCGACGGCCGATTGGGAAAGAGCGAGAGCGAGCGAGCAAGAAAAAAAAAAAAAAAAAAAAAAAATACAGCACTGTGCGTTACAAAACGCGGAGCGACACGCGCGCCAGCCAATTATTTCGCCGTCTTCGGTCCGATTCTCAGCGCCACTTTTTTCTCCATCACCGGCGACTGTTGTTGCTATTGTTATTGTTACTCTGAGGAATTGAGCTTCGGACTTTGTACTTTGTTTTTATAGATGAAGACAGAAAGAAAGAATGGAACTCGAGGCGTAGAGCAGCACCGTGACTCTTTTTTTTTCGGCGGCGTGGAGGGCGCGTTTTGCGCAGTCGAGCTGCGAGCTGCGAGAGCGGCGCGATACTGGTGCTAGCCGAGCGCGGCGACGAGCAGCGCTGCGGTGAGTTTCGTTCGACGGAGTGGCCTGGGGGGGAGAAGAGAGGCGAGCGGCGACATCGGTCGGCTTTCGAACGGCGGCAGGCCGCGAAGGCCAGCGCCGTCTGGCGAATGCGAGCAGGGCCGTGCGAGGAAACTTCGGCTCGGCGGACGCAGCGAGGGGCGCCGAAGCGCGGCAAATTTGAAATTCGGCGGGACGGCGAGTGAGTTTATTGTATCGCACGGCTGTTCGGAAGGGCTGAAAAATTTGAGGACTCTACTCGGGCATGTGCAGGCCGACTGAAGTGCACTCAATTCGATGACGTGACGTATTATTATTATTATTATTATTATTATTATTATTATTATTATTATTATTATTATTATTATTATTATTATTATTATTATTATTATTATTATTATTATTATTATTATTATTATTATTATTATTATTATTATTATTATTATTATTATTATTATTATTATTATTATTATTATTATTATTATTATTATTATTATTTACAGAATTACATCACTGCGCGCTTGAAATTCTTTCGTCGGAAGTGACTTCGTAGCCGAAATTTTTCACTGCGGATTTTTAAATTATCTTGTCAACCGGAAGTAACTTCGCACCGGAAATGCGTGACTTTCGGATTGAAATTCTTACTTTTGCCGGAAGTGACGTACCGGAAATTCGTCACTTCGGCTTTGAGAGTGTAATTCTTTGACCGGAAGTGAACGCGTACCGAAGAAATGTAACTTCTGGTTTGAGTGTCAGGATTTTTAAACTGACAATGACTTAACATCGTAAATACGTTACTTCCGCTTTGAAAATTTAATTTCTCCAGCGAGAGTGACGTCATAATAGAAATTAATCACTTCCCGTTTGAAAATCTCATTTTTCTATCGGAAATGACGTCATACCGGAAGTATCTCACTTCCAGTTTGAAAATCTCTCAATTCTCGACCGGAAGTGGCCTCATACCGGAAGTACGACACTTCCTGTTTAAAAATCTCTTTTTTTTCAACCGGAAGTGACGACATAGCAAAAAAAAATGTCACTTCAGGCATGAAAACCGCACTTTTTCAACCGGAAGTGACGACATAGCAGAAAAAAATGTCACTTCAGGCTTGAAAACCTCATTTTTTCAACCGGAAGTGACGTTATACAGGAAAATTGTTACTTCAGGCTTGAAAACCACATTTTTTCAACCGGAAGTGACGACATAGCAGAAAAAAATGTCACTTCAGGCTTGAAAACCTCATTTTTTCAACCGGAAGTGACGTTATACAGGAAAATTGTTACTTCAGGCTTGAAAACCACATTTTTTCAACCGGAAGTGACGACATAGCAGAAAAAAATGTCACTTCAGGCTTGAAAACCTCATTTTTTCAACCGGAAGTGACGTTATACAGGAAAAATGTTACTTCAGGCTTGAAAACCTCATTTTTTTCAACCGGAAATGACGTCATACAGGAAAAATGTCACTTCAGGCTTGAAAACCTCATTTTTAACCGGAAGTGACGTCATACAGGAAAAATGTCACTTCAGGCTTGAAAAGCTTATTTTTTTCAACCAGAAGTGACGTCATACAGGAAAAATGTCACTTCAGGCTTGAAAACCTAATTTTTTTCAACCGGAAGTGACGCCATACAGGAAAAATGGCACTTCCCGTTTGAAAGCTCACTTCCGGTCACTTCCGGAAGTGACGCCATACAGGAAAAATGTCACTTCCCGTTTGAAAGCTCACTTCCGGTCACTTCCGGAAGTGACGCCATGAGAAAAAAAAGTCCGGTTTGAAAATTTCATTTTTCGACCGGAAGTGACGTCAGATTGGGAACAGATCACGTGATATCTGTATGCCAAAAGTGCGTTATTATTTTTTCGTTCGAATTCTACGAGCTCTGCGCTGTTACCGACATTTTTTTGTGCATTTTGTATTTTTTATTTTTTTAATTTCTTCGACACAAAGTCGAGTCACTTTACTGTCAGTCGAGGAATCCGAAAATCTTCACGATTTTTATTTATATGTTTTCTTAAATATATCTTTATTTGAGCACTATACGTCGAAATCCTACACACTACATTAAATATTAAATACTTTCAATGAATTCACGAAGACTTGTCGCCACATTCTCTCCTCCATCCGGCTAATCCGACCGTCTCGCCGTACCTATTATATCGCATATTCGCCGCCCCATAAATCTCGCGGGCAATACTTTCGTTAGTTTAATTTCTCGTTACAATATCTATCGTTTAATTTGTAAATATATTTGCATTATTGCTATATTATAGGCTTATCAGCGACGGACTTTCGATTTTTTTTTTTTTTAAAGCGGCAACGGTAACAGTTCTGTTTTTTTCTCAATTATAATTTTTTTTTTTTTTTAATTTTCACAGAACGATAACCTATCGTTGCCTCAATATCGTATCAATACTTCTCTCGGCACTTCGCGCAGTAAAACTCTCCGCGAGTGAATACTTTTAATTTCTTTTTTTTTTTTTTTGTATATAAATAAAATACTATAAATCGAAGACTTATTTTCGACTTATCTTGTATGTGTATATATATATTTATATATATATAATATAAATATGACTAGCATATATCTCACACGTATCACATGCTATATTGACTATCGTGTTGCGGACGAGAGGACTCGAGAGTGTTTCGTCCCGAGTCCTAATTTTTTTTTTGGTTTTCTTTTCTCTTTGTTTTTTTTTTGGCATCGTTCCTTCGACTAATTGTGAGAAACCTCGATCTTCTTATTGCTCTATAATTAATCAATTATCAAACTTTATCGTTATATCGCTCGTTAAATCTAATACTTTCATCGTTAAAAAAAAAAAAAAAAAAGATCTCGGGTTTCGACGACGAAACCCGATGGAATAATTGTGCCATCTTTTTTTTTGGTTTTTTTTTTTTTTTTTTTTTAAGTTGACTCGGAGCCTGTCGCGGCCGAATCGGTGGGCGGACCTCCAGCGGTCACATCCTGCGAATTGCCGGACTGCAGTCCCTGCAACCCTTGCAACTCGTGGACACCCTGAAACAATTTTCCGGGGAAGCCCTGGAGAAGATCGTACGATACCGGAGTCGGTGGCAGGGCAGTCGTGTGAGCGTGGGGCGACTGGAGAACCGCTATGACCCTCCTCAGCTCGTCAAGGGCGTTTCCTGTAATAGAATGAATTTTCATCTCAGAAATATAATTTCGACTTGTAATGCGTGATTAATGACTTGTGACTTGGATCTTGAAACTTGAAACTTGAAACTTGAAACTTGAAACTTGAAACTTGACACTTGAAACTTGAAACTTGAAACTTGAAACTTGAAACTTGAAACTTGAAACTTGAAACTTGAAACTTGAAACTTGAAACTTGAAACTTGAAACTTGAAACTTGAAACTTGAAACTTGAAACTTGAAACTTGAAACTTGAAACTTGAAACTTGAAACTTGAAACTTGAAACTTGAAACTTGAAACTTGAAACTTGAAACTTAAAACTTGTGACTCTTGTGACTCTTGTGACTCTTGTGACTCTTGTGACTCTTGTGACTCTTGTGACTCTTGTGACTCTTGTGACTCTTGTGACTCTTGTGACTCTTGTGACTCTTGTGACTCTTGTGACTCTTGTGACTCTTGTGACTCTTGTGACTCTTGTGACTCTTGTGACTCTTGTGACTCTTGTGACTCTTGTGACTCTTGTGACTCTTGTGACTCTTGTGACTCTTGTGACTCTTGTGACTCTTGTGACTCTTGTGACTCTTGTGACTCTTGTGACTCTTGTGACTCTTGTGACTCTTGTGACTCTTGTGACTCTTGTGACTCTTGTGACTCTTGTGACTCTTGTGACTCTTGTGACTCTTGTGACTCTTGTGACTTTTGTGACTTTTGTGACTTTTGTGACTTGCGTAAAGATAATACCGACCTTGCATGAGAATGTAGTTCTTCGCCAGCAGTAGGGTGGCGATCTTGGAGAGCTTCCTAACCGACGGACTGTGCGCGTAAGGGATGACCGATCGCAGCTCGTCCAGAGCGTCGTTGAGATCGTGCATTCTTCGGCGCTCCCTCGCGTTTATGTTCAAACGAACGCTCTTACCCTGCCGAGTGCTCTTCGACTTCGGAGGGCAGTTCAGTCTCGATGCTCCAGGTCTAAAGATGATCATTTGCAAAAAAAAAAAAAATTATTATTATGAACGTTTGCATGAAAAATCGTTAAGCCGAATTCATCGGCCGATCGGCGATGGAGCGATATATTAATCACCTCTCCTGATCAGGCCGGTTCTCGTCGGACAGCGCGCTGGAGGAGGCGTGCGGCTGCGGCTGCTGCTGGAAGTAAAAACCACCGAGTCCCACAGCGCCGAGTGGCGTTCTCCTTCCGGGTGTCGTCTGAGGATGATCGCCGGTCGAGTAACCACCCGGAGGAACGGCGATTCCGGGGTGAGAGGCTCCTGGAGCCGAGTACGCCATCGAATCCAGCGAAGGGTTTGCCTGAGAGGGTAATTGGTGCTGTAATGCGTTAAAGAGTCGTTTAGGTTTTTTTTTTTTTTTTTTTTTTTAATGAAAACTTTTTTTTTTTTTTTTTTAATGGTGCAAGAAAGAAATTTTGACCGATCGACGAGCGTCGTGTTGTAATAGACTGGAAAAGTAAGTTGTCAATTTTGTGTAGCGAAAATTGAAATTTGACTACACATTGGTTTAAGATCAATTTCCTTTTTTTTTTTTTTTTTTTTTTTTTTTTAATAAAAAGACGATATTAAAATCTTTTAATGTCTTGACGGAAAGTTAGGAAATGGTTTATGTTAGAGAGCTTCCAATGTCGTTCATTAATTTTTAAAGTAATTTTTTTTTTATATATATAGTTCATTGTATTGTATTAATAATTATCTCTCATTGTGATAATTGTGATTAAGAATTTTTATTAATGAGACTTTTAGTCATTAAGAATTTTCATTTTTTAGACTTTTAATTATTAAGAATTTTCATTTTTAAGATTTTTAATCATCAAGAATTTTCATTTTTAAGACTTTCAATCGTTAAGAATTTTCATTTTTGAGACTTTTAATCGTTAAGAATTTTCATTTTTGAAACTTTTGATCATTAAGAATTTTCATTTTTAAGACTTTTAATCATTAAGAATTTTCATTTTTAAGACTTTTAATCATTAAGAATTTTCATTTTTAAGACTTTTAATCATTAAGAATTTTCATTCTTGCGACTTTTGTTCATTAAAAATTTTCATTTTTGAAACTTTTAATCGTTAAGAATTTTCATTTTTAAGACTTTTAATCATTAAGAATTTTCATTTTTAGGTCTTTTAATCATTAAGAATTTTCATTTTTGAGACTTTTAATCATTAAGAATTTTCATTTTTGAGACTTTTAATCATTAAGAATTTTCATTTTTGAGACTTTTAATCATTAAGAATTTTCATTTTTAAGACTTTTAATCATTAAAAATTTTCATTTTTGAGACTTTTAATCGTTAAGAATTTTCATTTTTAAGACTTTTAATCATTAAGAATTTTCATTTTTAAGACTTTTAATCGTTAAGAATTTTCATTTTTAAGACTTTTAATCATTAAGAATTTTCATTTTTAAGACTTTTAATCGTTAAGAATTTTCATTTTTGAGACTTTTAATCATTAAGAATTTTCATTTTTAAGACTTTTAATCATTAAGAATTTTCATTTTTAAGACTTTTAATCGTTAAGAATTTTTATTTTTAAGACTTTTAATCGTTAAGAATTTTCATTTTTAAGACTTCTAATCATTAAGAATTTTCATTTTTAAGACTTTTAATCGTTAAGAATTTTCATTTTTAAGACTTTTAATCGTTAAGAATTTTCATTTTTGAGACTTTTAATCATTAAGAATTTTCATTTTTGAGACTTTTAATCATTAAGAATTTTCATTTTTGAGACTTTTAATCATTAAGAATTTTCATTTTTGAGACTTTTAATCATTAAGAATTTTCATTTTTGAGACTTTTAATCATTAAGAATTTTCATTTTTGAGACTTTTAATCATTAAGAATTTTCAGTTTTGAGACTTTTAATCATTAAGAATTTTTATTTTTGAGACTTTTAATCATTAAGAATTTTCATTTTTGAGACTTTTAATCATTAAAAATTTTCATTTTTAAGACTTTTAATCATTAAAAATTTTCATTTTTGAGACTTTTAATCGTTAAGAATTTTCATTTTTAAGACTTTTAATCATTAAGAATTTTCATTTTTAAGACTTTTAATCGTTAAGAATTTTCATTTTTGAGACTTTTAATCGTTAAGAATTTTCATTTTTAAGACTTTTAATCATTAAGAATTTTCATTTTTAAGACTTTTAATCGTTAAGAATTTTCATTTTTAGGACTTTTAATCGTTAAGAATTTTCATTTTTGAGACTTTTAATCATTAAGAATTTTCATTTTTGAGACTTTTAATCATTAAGAATTTTCATTTTTAAGACTTTTAATCATTAAGAATTTTCATTTTTAAGACTTTTAATTATTAAGAATTTTCATTTTTAAGACTTTTAATCATTAAGAATTTTCATTTTTAAGACTTTTAATCATGAAGAATTTTCATTTTTAAGACTTTTAATTATTAAGAATTTTCATTTTTAAGACTTTTAATCATTAAGAATTTTCATTTTTAAGACTTTTAATCGTTAAGAATTTTCATTTTTGAGACTTTTAATCATTATGAGTCCTCGTTTTTGAGACTCTTAATTGTTAAGAAAAAGTTCATATATAAAAATTAAACATTCCTTCTTTTTTTTTATGAAAATAATATTGAATATAAAATTTACGTTCGTCCGATGTTCCCATGCCCATGTAGGATGAGCGCTGCCCGATCTCTGCCAAGCCCCGGGATTCAAATGGGCATCAGGCAGAGCTTCCCTGCGATCGTCCTCGTCACCCGAACTGCTCTCCCCGTCGTACGATCGCATTTTTGTTGTTTTTTTTTTTTTTTTCTTTTTCTTCAGATATTTCTTCAGATAATCCGCTTCACGGATTTCTTGCCTGAAACAAATATACAATATATCGTCAATAAGACCGATAAGATTAATGTCTAAATTAACAAAAAAAAAAAAAAAAATTATTCACAAATTTATACATTTTGGATTTTTTTTGAAATTTTTTTATATTTTGGTGCTTCGAAATTTTCGATATTTCTGAATTAATAAATATTAAAAAAAAAAAAAAAGAAAAGCTGAACCAATAATATCGTTAACTATTTTGATTAATTTCAAATCTTCGAAAATTTCAAAATTCATAAATCCGCGTTGTTTGGAAATTTCAAAAAAAAAAAAAAATTTCTCACCCTCAAATATCAGCCGAAGGTGCAAGAAAAAAAAAAAAAAAAAAAAAATCACGCCCCCACCCCTCGGCAATTTTTTTTGCGCACCAGAACGTAAACAGCCATTACACACGTCGACTGAAGCGAACCCTCAAGGATTTCTCTTAAAAAAAAAAAAATAATAATAATAATAATAATAATACAAAAAATAAAAAATAATTCATCAATATATTTATCTGACGTCGGGTCGAATTTCGTGTTTTTTTTTCTCGACACGCGCGCTTCTCTAATTCAGCGAACAAACGGCAGACCGCAAATCACAGCCATTTTATTCGGTCGCCCCTCGCAAAGCTATATTGGCACTCTGGCACGACCATCGACTTCCCTCTCCATCCGCTCGATCCTCGAATTTTCATTAAATTTCCCCCCCCCCCCCCCTGACGGTCTTCCGAATTTTCGTCGATTTTTTTTTTTTTTTTTCACCCGCCCAAATTTTCGCGAAATTTGCCTCAATTTAAATTTACTCTTTATTTCACTTAAATGTATTATTTTTATTTATTATTTTTTGCACGAGCGCGAACGAGTGAGATTTGTTAATTGAATTGAGAGACGCAACGTGAGGCACGAAACGGCCGCGGCCGAGTGCAGCACGCGTATATATAAGCGGAGGACTCTTCGATGCTCCTGCGCGTACGACGCTCTGGCGAACGCTTCGTCAACCTCGCTTCTGCAGCCCCGTTTCAGTTTCACGCTGGGCTCGCGAGATGGCGCGCGGCGCGTCTGGAAGATCCTGCGCGCTCGACCAGAGCGTGGCGCGCTCTGCGGCGCGGTGACGAAAGCTCGTCGCCGCTGAGGGCACTCTACCTTGCCGAGGTGCGCGCGCATGCAGCGGCGAGATTCGAAATTCGGCGAGGAAAAGTTAATATGGGGAAGTTAGTATGGGGAAGTATGGGGTTTCTCGCTTTATTTTTATGCTTGTTTCGGTAACTTTTATTTTTTGGTTTTTTGCTGTTCATTTCTTTTTGTATTATTCTTGGTGAGAAAAGTTTTTAATAATCAAGAGGCTCAATGATAAAAATTCTTAGTAATTAAAGTTCTTAACAATGAAAATGCTTAATAATAAAAATTCTTAATGACAAAAAGTCTTAATTATTAAAATATTAAATAATAAAAATTCTTAATGATAAAAAGTCTTAATAATGAAAATTCTTAACAATTAAAAGGCTCAATGATAAAAATTCTTAGTAATAAAAGTTCTTGATAATAAAAAATCTTAGTAATAAAAGTTCTTAATAATAAAAATTCTTTGTAATAAAGGTAATTAATAATGAATATGCTTAATAATAAAAATTCTCAATGATAAAAAGTCTTAATGATAAAAATTGTTAATAATGGAAATTCTCATTTAAATTCTCAATTAAAAGTCTTAATAAAAAAAAAATTCTTAATTATAATTGTTATTGTCGTTTCGAGTTTTGGAGTATAAAATTTAGATTTTCGTAATGACGAGCAAACTTTGCTTTAAAAACCTTAATATCTTCAGGAACAATTTCTATTATATATATATATATAAAAATTAATAAATAAGGAAACACAAGGATAAACGAGTTATCCGTTTTATAATTAAGTAATTCGTCACAAATAGGTGGCCAGCGTGCCGTTATCGATTGTTCCTAAATATTGTACAATCAGGTGACTATAAATTGTCGGCTATCGATCCGACTCGTTATAAACTAATGCAATCAAATAATAATTGTCCGCCTTTCGAGCCACGTTTGAACAATCGACGAATTATTTCTGTCAATTTTTTTTTTTTTTTTTTTTTATACTCGAACGAAACAAATTTTTTTTTGTTTGGCTGGGAGTAAAATAATTGTTTCTTAATTGCCAAAAGTCTTAGTAATTAAAAGATTTAATGATAAAAATCTTAATAATAAGAGTTTCTTAATAATAAAAATTCTTAATGACAAAAAATCTTGATAATTAAAATTCTTAATGATCCAAATTTTTAATAATTAAAAGTCTTAGTGATAAAAATTCTTAGTAATCAAAGTTCTTAATAATAAAAATTCTTAATAATAAAAGTTCTTTATGATAAAAAGTCTTGGTAATTAAAAGGTTTAACGATAAAAAAATTCCTGACAATTAAAAGGCTCGATGATAAAAATTCTTAATAATGAAAACTCTTAATGATAAAAATCTTAATGATAAAAATTTTTAATAATTAAAAGTCTCAATGACAAAAATTCTCAGTAATCAAAGTTCTTAATGATAAAAATTCTTGATAATAAAACTTCTTAATAATGAAAAGTCTTAATGATAAAAATCTTAATAATAAAAGTTTTTTAATAATAAAAATTCTTGATAATTAAAATTCTTAATGATCCAAATTTTTAATAATTAAAAGTCTTAGTGATAAAAATTCTTAGTAATTAAAATGTTTAACGATAAAAAGTAATTAAATGTTAACGATAATGCCTCACAAGTAAAAGGCTCGATGATAAAAATTCTTAATAATGAAAAGTCTTAATGATAAAAATCTTAATAATAAAAGTTTTTAATAATCAAAAGTCTTAATGATAAAAATTCTCGGTAATCAAAGTTCTTAATAATAAAAATTCTTAATGATAAAAATTCTTATTAATTAAAATTCTTAATGATACAAATTTTTAATAATTAAAAGTCTTAATGATAAAAATTCTTAGTAATCAAAGTTCTTAAAAATAAAAAATCTTAATGACAAAAATTCTCAATAATACAAGTTCTTTATGATAAAAAGTCCTAGTAATTAAAATGTTTGACGATAAAAAAAAAAAAAAAAATGCCTCACAAGTAAAAGGCTCGACGATAAAAATTCTCAGTAATCAAAGTTCTTAATAATAGAAAATTCTTAACGATAAAAATTCCTAATAATTAAGAGTCCCAACGACGAAAAACGCCCAATAACAAAAGTTCTTGGCAATAAAAATTCTTAAAAAAAAAAAAAAAAAAAAAAAAAAGTTATTTTCTCCAGTTAAATAAATTAAATAAAAAAAAAATGAACTTTTTTTTTTTTTTTTCATCCGCTCCGTTTTTGTCGTCCGGATGAATTTCGGAGTCGATATCCGGACCGGCTCGCCGTTCCGATCGAGGGTGTTTCCATGCACGAGAGCGTGGAAGTAATTTACACGAATCTCGACGTAGGAGTGCGGTGTCGATTCGCTTGGGGTTTAATCAGAGTGTCCGCGGGATTTCGTCCGGGTCGACGTCGATGCTTTACCGGATCCGCAGGAATTTATCGGAGCGAGTATCGACGGCTCGAGGATTCCAATCGGCGTACGCGACAGCCGGAACGGTCTCAGCCGCTCGCGCGAATCAGAAGGGCGTAACTCCGGGCCGTTTCGTGCGTCAAATCGACGGAGTTACGCCCTTCCGTTTCTCGGCCGGCGACGCACGGCAAATCGACCTATTTCCGAGCCTGCGCATCTTGGATTTGAGCCGCGATTTTTCATGGCACTTAACTGAGTCTCAAAAACGGTCGGATATTTTTTTGGGATTTTTTTTTTTTTCGGATTGTTTGCAATTGTTTGTAATTAATGAAGGGATGTTCGGGGAGCGGGGCGATTTGAGAATTCCGAAAAAATTCTGGAAAATTGTGTCACGAGTTCAAGGATTTTTGAGATTTTAGCACGAGCGAGCCAACGCCGGCTAGTATTTTTGGAGATTTTTTTTTTTTTTTTTTTTTTTTCGAAAAAACAGCCACTGGATCTTTGGGAATTTTTTCAGATATTTCCGGAGTTTTTTTTTTTTTTTTTCACTTAAAAAAGTGATTTAAAATCATGTAAATGGTATCTTATAAAATCAATCGTATGAAATCAATCGTATGAAATCAATTTTATGAAATCAATCGTATAAAATCAATCTTATAAAATCAATCATATAAAATCAATAATATAAAATCAATCATATAAAATCAATCATATAAAATCAATAATATAAAATCAATCATATAAAATCAATCATATAAAATCAATCATATAAAATCAATCATATAAAATCAATCATATAAAATCAATCATATAAAATCAATCATATAAAATCAATCATATAAAATCAATCATATAAAATCAATCTTATAAAAAATCGCGAACCAAAGCCAAGATGCGAAGGGTCAGACTTGGTATGGAATACCTCAAAACTGTACATATGTGGAGAAACAGCGAGTCGGGATGGAGCTAGCGACCGTGTCGACGTTGCACGCGCGCGCTTTCGGCACGAAATCAAAATGGGCCGGATCCCCAGCGATGAATTACTCGGAGCATTGTTCGAGCCATCTGTCGTACGATGGGCAGCCCGAGGGATCGTCCCCGAAGGGAGATGAAAAAATGTTCAGATTTAAAAAAAAATTCATTATTTATTCATTCATTTATTTAGTAAATAAATAAACTAATATTATATTATATTATATTATATTATATTATATTATATTATATTATATTATATTATATTATATTATATTATATTATATTATATCATATCATATTATATTATATTATATTATATTATATTATATTATATTATATTAAGTGCCAATCAGCTTACATTTGTTTTACTACATATTCATTTTATATTGTACAAATAAATAACAGGAAACGGAGTAAAAAAATTAATTACAGATTTCGTTACCGACCGAGTCGGTAATGCAATTTAGGGTTTACCGACTGAGTCGCTGGATCCAATAAAAATCGTCGCTACTTGCAAATTTCAACTGCAAAGTTTCGAGTCGTTGCTGAAACGGTCCCTGCTCGGTCGGTAACGAAAACTGCAATCGATTCCCTTTCCTCACCGCAGAACTGTGAACACGATAATCACATCGTAATTATTTCTGCCATCGTAATTGGCACTGCGGGACTGAAAAATAAAAAATAAAAAATAAAAATAAAAATTTGTTTCGCCTTTCACGACAAAACGAGGCGGGCCACGGAGGGAGAGGAAGAGCCGGGTAAATCCGGGATGTCGGTACGGAGCGACGGCACTCGAGGCTCGCCCTCGTTAAGCGTCGTTCGTCGTCGTTCTCCGTTGCCTCTCTGCAAATCCAGAGTTTACCGTACGCGGCTCGGCATAATGTTTTTCTCTCATCTCCGTTTCTCAGCGAAGAAAAAAAAAAAAAAAAAAGCCAAATCGCTATCCAAACAGGACGGCAATTGGAGTGGAGGAGAGAATTCGAGAAATCTGCTTTACCGACGGAGCGACGCAGGACTGAGAAAAATAAGTAAAAATAAAAATAAAAAAAATCGTAAAAATAATGAAAATAAAAATTGAGATGAAAATGTGACGGAGGCAACGTCGAAGAGGACGGAAGCGAGGGGGGTGGGAGAATGAAATATAAGTCCGGAGAGCGTTTCAGGATCTTTCCCGGGTTCAGCTTCGTCGCTTCGCGGACGGGGAGGGGGGGGGATGAAAAGTAAGAGGAAGCCAAATACACATCGCGACTACACATACGTATATATATATATGTGTGTGTGTACGTTCACGGAGAGTGGGGCAAAATGGACTTCCTGCAATTCCAGTAAAAGTTAATGAATCTCCGTCCCAAAAAATACACAACTTGCAGGCCGAATTTTAATAATTTCTATCTCTATAAAATACCAAAAAGTGGGGGGGGGGGGGGGGGGGGGGCAAAATGGACCACATTTCTCCCGCGCCATTTCTCAGCCAAATCCACCCGAAATTCCAAAATCACCACCCCGTGAAAAAAAAATTCCCTCCTCCTCAAACCCCTCAATTTCCCCCCTGGTCCACATTGCCCCCCCCCCCCCCCCCCCCCAAGTATATAATATATCGAAGCAGCGCGGGGTGTGAGTGGGTATGTCAGGGCTTTCCGTTTACCGAGTCGATGCGCACCCACGCAGAGTTTTCCATCGAGAGCACCAAAGACAGAGCTCTAGAAGGGGCCCCGGGGGGAGGCGTAGGTGGGGAGGGGGGGGGGGGGGCAGTTGGAAGTTTCTCCGTGGGTTGGCGGAGTTTCGGGCTTCGCCGGGTCTCGCCCGCGAGCCTCGGCTCGGTGGGACAAGGCGGGGGCCGCGGGGCGTTGGGGGGGGGGGGAAGGGGGGCGCGTCGAAGGACCGTAGGCGAGAGAGGGTTGCCAAGGCAACGTAGTTTCGCAGGCCGTGTGTAGTTGTGACGGCGGTTTACTTTAGCCCGCGCGCTCGCCCTGCACGGATCAATACAGCATCCCCCGCCGAGATGAAGCTCCCGGACCAAACACACCCCTCGAACGGCCCGGGGGGGGCGCCTGCGCCTGCGTTTTCACAGCGAATCCGTCCCCCCCCCTTTCGCCCCCCCCCCCCGCTCGACGGCCGTCCTTATCTCGGGCGTTTACGGTCCGATAGGGTCATCGTCATCCCTCGTCCCCCCTCGGGGGGGGGGGGGGCAAAAATTATCGGCCCCCCCTTCGCCCCCCCGCCCCCCCTTAGGGAAAATCTACTCCTGGCTGGGCGCTGCCCTTCCCGCTGTCCGAACTCCCTCGGCTTCGAACCTTTGTGACGGTGGAACTCTCTGTAGCACTGTAGAGAAACTGGGGGGCGGCAGGGGGGGGGGGGGGGGGGGGGGGGGCAAAATGGACCGGGGATTTGAGGGGGTTTTCTTTAGTTGTACTGTTTTTGGGTGGAAATTTGTGCCGTTTTGCCCCTCGGTGGAGGGGGATGGTGAGGGATGCTGGACGGGGCTCTGTGGGGATGTTGGAAGAGGGTGGGGCAAAATGGACCGGGGATTTGAGGGGGTTTTTTTAGTTGTTCTGTTTTTGGGTGGAAATTTGTGCCGTTTTGCCCCTCGGTGGAAGGGGATGGCGAGGGTTTCTCGACGTGTCTCTGTGGATATTGGGAGAGGGTGGGGCAAAATGGAACGGGGATTTGAGGGGGTTTTTTTAGTTGTTTTCTTTTCCGGGTGGAAATCTGCGAGGTCCGTTTTGTCCCTCGGTGGAAGGGGAACGGTGAGGGACGCTGAACGGGGCTCTGTGAGGGTGTTGGAAGAGGGTGGGGCAAAATGGACCGGGGGTTTGAGAGAGAGACTTGGTCTTTTGTTGTTGTTTTCTTTGGGTTGGAGAGAAATTGGTGGTCCATTTTACCCCGTTTCTTGCCCCTCTCTTCCCGAGCTGTACGAAAAAACAGGTGGGGCAAAATGGACTCGTCTATTCGATACGACAGTTTTTTTTTCCCCCTTGAATTCGAAGAATTGGTAAAAATGGTCCATTTCGCCCCAGTCTTCCGATTCGCCACTCCTCCCTTCTTCCGCGGCTCTGGGTGGACATCGTGGTGCAAAATGGACCGGTCGATTCGAATTAAGAGCTTCAGTTTATTCTCTAACTCGTCGCAACAAAAAAAAAAAAAAAATTAAGAGTGGTCCATTTTGCCCCAGTCTTCCATTTTCCCCCCTCCGCCCCGCCAGACCGCTCGGCGGAGCTCGGAGCAAAATGGACCGTTTTCTCAATCCCGAAAGATTTTGACGAATGGTCCATTTTGCCCCACTCACGCCTCTTCACGCTTCGGTTCGTCGAAATCGTAAGGGCGGATGTCCTCGAGACTTCGACGGCAAGAACCGCGGCTCCGCGGCTCTCCGGGCTTTAGTTGCAGTCGCAGCCGACCGGGGTGGCTTCCGCCGGGCCGGAGGACGCACCGGGTTTACACCTTCTGCCACCTCGGAAAATGTAATAGAAAGCCCTCGCTCGTGACATTCACCCAACGCGGCTTCCTCGAAGCATCGATCCCCCGACGCTCTCCTCTCGCCCTCCCCATCTGTTACTATATCTATATATCGTTTTGTACATAACGATATATATATATATATATATATATATATATATATATATATATATATATATATATATATATATATATATATATATGTGTGTGTGTGTGTCTGTGTGTGTGTCTGTGTGTGTGTGTGTGTGTGTGTGTGTGTGTGTGTGTGTGTGTGTGTGTGTGTGTGTGTGTGTGTGTGTGTGTGTGTGTGTGTTTCTGTACCGGGGAGAAATTTTACCACCAAGATTTACATCCATAGTCGACGAAACTGAGATAAAATTTTCCTCGCTCTTTTTCCGACGGAAAAACATTGAATCTGCAAAAACAAAAAAAAAAAAATGAAATTGAATTATTTTAAAGAATAAAAAATGAATTATTTTTGCAAAAAAAATTTGTTATTTTATAGATAGTTTGAAATATTAATTCGCTATCGATTATTTATCGTATTGATGTGTGTACAATTTTTTTATTTTTTTTGTTTGTTTTAATGGTAATATTTAGTCGATTTAATACGAATTTATTGTAGTGATTATCGACAGAACGATTCTATCCTCGCCCGGATCTCGTTCCATCCCGCGACGCTCTCCTCGCCCATAACGCAACAAACGTCGAGACGCATAAATTGATGCTGTAGCTCCGATGCGTGCAACGTGTGCGGATCTCTCTCCCTCCCCCCTCCGCCCCCCCCCCCCGCCCCCTTGGCTGAATAGGGTGGGCGATATCGCGCAGGCGAGGGTCGCGCGCCGAACCGCAGTCAGGCTGTCTGGTGCGTGTGCAGGGACGAGAAACGCATCGACGAACCGAGCCCGAACCATATCAATTCCATATATATATATATATATATATATAAAATACCATATGGTACACTTTATATATATATAATACATAAATTTTATATAAATTTATACACATATGAAATTTCATACATGCGCCACACATGATATTTTATTTTATTATAATGATTTATCTCTTATTAAATATAATTATATTTTTGTGATTAATATATGATATATATTAATTAATTTGATTCTATTGTAATAATTATATTAAAAATGTACGATAAGGTACATTTTATATAATATATCAATTTTATATATATTTACACACATGTGAAATTTTATATATTTTAATATATTATAATAATTATATTAGCAATGTACGATATGGTATATTTTTGTATATTTATATTTTTTTGATGTACATGAAATATATATATATATATTTATATGTGTGTTGCAGGGTTGGGGCGAAAGAAGGGGCGAGCAGCCGGACTGAGCCGGCGAGTCATTTCGGGGATCGAAGGTTTAATTGATGATTTTTGGCTGGGCGCTACTTCGGGCAGAGACTCGTAGCGGGCAGGCTGCCGTTTGGCCTTTGTCCGTGCGAAAGCGGGCAGCCCTTGCCCTAGCTCACTTTCCCACAGAACGTCGAGGCGAGATGAGAAAGAGCGACGGAGGGAACGAAGGGGGAGCACCGATGCAGAAATTTATTTTCGTCCATTAGATTTCGAGGACGATACATAACGAGAACGAGATATATTGGGGATCTTTTTTTTTTTTTTTTTGTTAAATAAAAAAATTTATCTCTAATTCTAAAACCCTAAAAAAAATTTATTTTACAACCTTGATAGAGATTTTAGAGCGTTACATTAGGCCCTAAAACGGCCCTGACAAGACCCGGTCAGCTCCTGACCAGGCCCCGTTGTAACGTTCCAAAATTACTCTCTAATTCTAAAACCCTAAAAAAAAAAAAATATTTTCCGGCCTTAATAGACATTTGAGAGCGTTACATCAGGCCCTAAGACGGCCCTGACAAGACCCGGTCAGCGCCTGACCAGGCCCCGATGTAACGTTCCAAAATAACTCTCCAATTCTCAAACCCTACAAAATTTATTTTACAGCTTTAATAGACTTTGTAGAGCGTTACATTAGGCCCTACGAAGGCCTTGACAAGACCCGGTCAGTTCCTGACCAGGCCCCGATGTAACGCCCCAAAATTACTCTCTAATTCTAAAACCCTACAAAAAAATATTTTCCGGCCTTAATAGACATTTGAGAGCGTTACATCAGGCCCTAAGACGGCCCTGACAAGACCCGGTCAGCGCCTGACCAGGCCCCGATGTAACGTTCCAAAATAACTCTCTAATTCTCAAACCCTACAAAATTTATTTTACAGCTTTAATAGACTTTTTAGAGCGTTACATTAGGCCCTTAGAAGGCCCTGACAAGACCCGGTCAGTTCCTGACCAGGCCCCGATGTAACGCCCCAAAATTACTCTCTAATTCTCAAACCCTACAAAATTTATTTTACAGCTTTAATAGACTTTTTAGAGCGTTACATTAGGCCCTAAGAAGGCCCTGAAAAGACCCGGTCAGCGCCTGACCAGGCCCCGATGTAACGTTCCAAAATAACTCTCCAATTCTCAAACCCTACAAAATTTATTTTACAGCTTTAATAGACTTTTTAGAGCGTTACATTAGGCCCTAAGAAAGCCCTGACAAGACCCGGTCAGTTCCCGATCAGGTCCCGATGTAACGCTTCAAAACGTCTCTCTAATTCTAAAACCCTAAAAAAAATTATTTTACAGCCTTGACAAACTTTTTAGTGCGTTACATTAGGCCCTAAGAAGGCCCGACCAGCGCCCGACCAGGCCCTAAATTCGAACCAGGTATCGGCGAGTCGATTTTTTTTTTTTTTGTGCCCTCACCGATCCCAAATAACCCAAAACCTCGATGCAACATTTTTTTTTGATTTTTTTTTTTTTTTAATTTCCACCCCTTGCCCACCCAACGACCACAGCGCTCGGCAACGCAACCTTACAGCTCACGATCGCCTCTGACGCTCTTCGAAATAACCGAACGACCCTCTCGTGAGATATTAATAAGTGATCGATCGTCACTCACTTCCTTCGAGCCCGTCCGCCTCTCTTAACGTTCTTTCCGAAAGTTCCAAGAAAAAAAAAAAAAAAAAAAAAAAAAAAAAAAAATGGCGGAAATTCTCAGCCCTCTTTTTTTTTCCCCTCCACCTACTTGCTCCATTCTCCTCCACGCGCAGTTATCTCGTCCGGGGCTCGAAGCTTACTCGCTCTCGAGGAATGCCGCACGGGAAAAAACGAGCTCGAGGGCATCTTTTTTTTTTTTTTTTTCTACCCTTCCTCTTGTTTTCCTTTCCTCGCTGGCCTATCGTTTTCCTCCTGAACTACACCTCGAGGGAAAACCTCTTCACCCCCCCCCCCCCAACCCCCTAGGGCAATGCACAACGTCGCGATTGTCCAAACTTTTCGCAGTATAAACGACACGATGAATTAAGCGATGTCTTCATCCTCGCTCAACCCCCCCCCCCGCCCCCCCCCCCCCCCCCTAAGCGGCCCTAAAAAAAGGTCGTCGTACTCCGGGCATTCCCAAGGGCGAAGAGCGACCCGCTGTCGAGGTCGAAGAAATTTTTCCCGGCGAATCTGCGTTGAACGGGGCTCGTTCTCTGAGCGATGAGAGTCGTCGGTGTTTATTTTCGGAAGGTGGATTTAGGGGGTGATTTTTTAGGGCGTTAGGTTGGGAAGCGACGAGGCACTGGCGTGGAGCCGGCTGATGTTCGATTGTCGGTGCAGCGCTCTGAGGATTGTTTATTTATTTTTTTATTTTAAGCCTGAGAGGGCTGGGCTCTAAATGTGGTGGAATGTTAGGGCGTTGCGTAGAGCCCTAAAAAAGTCGCGGCGAAACTTGGTCGGTGACTGACGAGATCCTAATTAAAAAGCCCTAAAAATTTTGATCACACTTTACAACCCTAAATAATTTATTTTGCAGCCTTAGTGGAAATTTTAGGGCGTTACGTAGAGCCCTAAGAAGGTCGAGGCGAAACTTGGTCGGCGACTGATGAGATCCTAATTAGAAAGCCCTAAAAATTTTGATCACACTTTACAACCCTAAATGATTTATTTTGCAGCCTTAGTGGAAATTTTAGGGCGTTACGTAGAGCCCTAAGAAGGTCGCGGCGAAACTTGGTCGGCGACTGACGAGATACTAATTAAAAAGCCCTAAAAATTTTGATCACACTTTACAACCCTAAATTATTTATTTTGCAGCCTTAGTGGAAATTTTAGGGCGTTACGTAGAGCCCTAAGAAGGTCGCGGCGAAACTTGGTCGGTGACTGACGAGATCCTAATTAAAAAGCCCTAAAAATTTTGATCACACTTTACAACCCTAAATTGTTTATTTTGCAGCCTTAGTGGAAATTTTAGGGCGTTACGTAGAGCCCTAAGAAGGTCGAGGTGAAACTTGGTCGGCGACTGACGAGATCCTAATTAAAAAGCCCTAAAAATTTTGATCACACTTTACAACCCTAAATTATTTATTTTGCAGCCTTAGTGGAAATTTTAGGGCGTTACGTAGAGCCCTAAGAAGGTCGCGGCGAAACTTGGTCGGCGACTGACGAGATCCTAATTAAAAAGCCCTAAAAATTTTGATCACACTTTACAACCCTAAATAATTTATTTTGCAGCCTTAGTGAAAATTTTAGGGCGTTACATGAGGGCTCAAGAGGCCCCTGAGAAGACCTGTTCAGTGCCGGACCAAACCCCGATGTAACGCCTCAACAATTCGCATCTAATTCTCAAAAACCCTAACAAAATGTATTTAGTGGCCCTAATAGAAATTTCAGAGCGTTGATTTTAGAGCCCTAAAAGGAGCCATCGACGACTGACAATTTATCTCTAATTCTAAGACCCTAAAACCTTTATTTACCAGCCGTAATAGAAATTTTAGGGCGTTACACGAGGCCTTAAGAGGGTCCCTTAACAAAACCTGCTCAGCGCCTCACCAGTTCGCGATCTAAAGCCCCAAAAATCTCTCCCCACTTCAATAACCCTACAAAAATGTATTTAGCATCTTCGACAAAAATTTTAGGGCGTTAATTTTCGAGCCCTCACGAGACCGGTCAACGCCTCAAAAAAATCCATCCCAAATTCCAAAACCCTAAAAAAAAAAAAAACATGAATTTCCCATCCCCAACAAAATTCCCAAACCCCTAAACTCCCCCTTAACCGAGCCCTACACAAAACCCTACACTAACGCCACAAAATTTAGGTCGAAGGATTTTTCTCCCCGTGTCTTCCTTGACTGCCCTCGTACCCCGAGCGAACGAAATTCGCGGTATTAATTTCCGGAAGATAGGGGGGCGTAGGATGAACGCCCCCCCCCCCCTCCGGGGGGGGGGGGTTGGGCTACGAAAGAAGAAGCCGGCTTCTTGGTCCGTAAAAAGGATTAAAAAAACAAGCTAAAAAGATGAGGGATACGGAGAGATCGGATGAGAAGGGGGTGGGGGGTGGGGGAGGGGGGGAGCAGGATGGCGTGCGGGGGAGGGGGGGTGGGGTGCGATGGGGTGAGAGAGCCTCGAAGGAAAAGCGAGCGGGGAAATTTAATAAAATTTCATCCCTCAGCCCCTGGGCGGTCCCCACGAGGCGGCCGGGACCGTTGGCGGTCGTCATGGCGACGCAGCATCCCGCGCCTCGTGACGTCACTGCTCCATCGATCTGCGGATGGACCAGAGCGAGCGGCGGGCTTGGGGTTGCAACCCCCCACCCCTCCCCCTCCGCCCCCCTCCGCAGCCCCCTTCCACTCGGCGCTCAAAGTCGGAACGCCCTATGTCGGTCCGTTCGCCCTGGAGAGCGATTTTAGTTCCGCCCCTGTTTTACCAACGGTCGGTAACGCGTCGTTCCGTCGTTCTCTCGGCGGTTATCGCGCTCCCGCAGCGGCGGAAACCGTGCACAGGCCGCACGGGGTGTATGGGGAAAGGGAGGGGGGGGGGGGGGGTGTGGAGAGGGTGGTTGGTTGTGGGTGGGTGGGATAAAGATGAAAAGTACAAAGTCGCGAGAGGAAGAGGGAGGAAGTACGGCTGGGGTGGTTTTGTACGCCGGTGCGACAGGACGGCAAGAATTTTCCTCGGGCCGCTCGGTCGTCTTGTTCTTTTCCCCGTTCCAGTCATTCGTTCAGGCTGTGTACCGTGTAGTTCAAAATTGGCGGAACATTCGATTGGGCAGCTGGGACACTCCTTCCGCGGAGTCCTTTTGGGCCATTTGGGATGAAGTTTATGAGAGAGGTTCTTTGATGGGTTGTAGAGGGGGGGGGGGGGGGGGGGGGGCAGTTGGTTGTTTCGGCGGCTGGATTGTTGAAGGGGCTGCTGGCGATTTGGTGCGTTGCGCTGGCGAATTAGTTGGTTGAGCTGAATGAGCGGTTGTTGTCGGAGGAAGTGACTGGTTGAAGGGTCAATGAAGTTGATCGCTGGCCGACTATGCGGTTGGGCCAAAGGGGATAGTTGGTTGTTGGCCAATTATCCGGTTCGGCCGAGCGCAGAGTTGGTTTCTCGTCGATTGCTGATGGGTACATGGTTGCGGTTGGTTGTACTAAGGAAAGAAGTCGCATGTACTATGAAAACAAGTCGGTTGTACCAATAAAGCAAGTTGACTTTGCCATGAAACAAAGTTGGTTGTACCAAGAAAAGAGGTTGGTTGTACCAAGAAAAGAAGTTTGCTGTATCAGCAAAACAAATTGGTTGTCGCAACAAATTAGCCGGTTGCTAACCAAATGATCGATTCAAACTATCAATAAAGCAAGTTGGTTGTACCAAGAAAGCAAGTTGGTTGTACCAAGAAAAGAAGTTTGCCGTACAAGCAAAACAAGTTGGTTGTGGCAACAAATTAGCTGGTTGCTAACCAAATGATCGATTCCCAACCAATTGCTTGGTTGCCAACCAATTGATTGGTCACCAACCAATTGATCGATTCTCTCCCACCCAATTGATTGGTCACCAACCAATTGATTGATTCTCTGCCAATCACTTGATTCATTCCCTGCCAACCAATTGATTGATTCTCTATCAACCAATTGATTGATTCGCTCCCAACCAATTGATCGATTCTCTCCCAACCAATTGATTGATTCTCTTCCCAACCAATTGATCGATTCTCTCCCAACCAATTGATTGTTTCTCTCCCAACCAATTGATCGATTCGCTCCCACCCAATTGATCGATTCTCTCCCAGCCAATTGATCGATTCTCTCCCAACCAATTGATTGATTCTCTATCAACCAATTGATTGATTCTCTATCAACCAATTGATTGATTCTCTATCAACCAATTGATCGATTCGCTCCCAACCAATTGATCGATTCTCTTCCAACCAATTGATTGATTCGCTCCCAACCAATTGATCGATTCTCTCCCAACCAATTGATTGATTCTCTCCCAACCAATTGATTGATTCTCTCCCAACCAATCGATCATTTCTCTACCAACCAATTGATCGATTCTCTCCCAACCAATTGGCTGTCCACCAAATAATCTGCAGTCCGTACGGAAAGTTTGAGGATCCAAGCGACTTGTTAACGATCCTGTATAGTCTCATCGACCATGCAGGGGTCGCGTTTGGCAGTGCGATGCCGCCACCACTCCTAGGGAAAGTGAGTAAGTGAGTAACCTTGCGGGAGGGTCGTCCCACGACGCCATCAGCCTTTTCCCCGGTTGAAGAAGCGCAGGACTCGTTAGCCATCTACGTCATTGTCGGTCGTGAGAAACGAGACAGAGTGAAAGACGATGCATCGGTCTAATGTCGGAAATTAAGATACGAGGTCATTTCTTTTTTTTTTTTTTTTTTGAAATCCTTTCTTATATCTCATCTCGCGCATCTTCTTTTCCCCGTTGTCGGTGGCGAAAGAACCGACCGCCGCTCCAACGAGATGATCAGCGGAGTTAACCGCCAGACAAAATGCCGTACCGAGTCTGGATTGGAGCACTACCGGAAGGGTCGCTCCACCTCTTCCTGTCTTTTAATTTTTCTCTCGCGGCTTCTCATTTTTTTATTTATATATATATATATATATATATTTATATGTATATTTTTTTTTACCCACTCCCTTTCTCCTCCGTAACGCGTCACTCGCAGACTCTCCCTTTAATTAATATCGTCTCGTTCTGCCGTTTCCCTGTGCGTTCGCTTGCGGCCCGGCAAAAAAGAGCGTAACCGCATAATGTACACACACACACACACACACACACACACACACACGCACACACACACACACACACACACACACACACACACACACACACACACACACACACACACACACACACACACACACACACACACACACACACACACACACACACACACACACACACACACACACATATATATATATATATATATATATATTAGAGTGTTTCTCAGAAAGGACATTTTTTTTAAATGTTGGTCCCACCCTTTTAAAGTATAGAATTCGATTAAAAATTGAACCTCGCGAAAAGCGGTTCGTAGCAAAAAAAAAATCCTAAGTGGTGGCGCATTCGACGTTTGTACCCAAAAAAATGCGGCACCTTTCGAACGCAATTGTCAACGACCACCTTTCGGGAGGTGTTTTTTTTTTTAGATGAAAATACATACCTTTGGAGGGTGGGAAGAATTTTTTTTTTTCAACGAATTCACTCTACTTGACATTTTTGGTTTTCTGTATACGAATTAAAAAATCGAAATCTTTTGTGTTTATTAAAAAAAAAAAAAAAGTTAACCTCCCACCCCGTAGAACTATATTTTTTTCATCGATGAAAAAATCCAGCGAAAGGCAGTCACTGACAATTAAGTTTGAGAGGTGCCACATTTTTTGGGTACAAACGTCGAATGCGGCACATCTTAGGATTTTTTTTCTAGGCACCGCCTTTCGGAAGGTTCAATTTGAGATTAAAATGTGTCGTTTAAGAAGATGGGAGGAAAATTAGAAAAAAATTAATTTTTTTGACACACTCTAATATATATATATATATATATATATATATATATACTGGATGATGCTACGTCGCAAATTAAAAGCGAACAACGAGAAGCTCGCATGGAAAAATAAATTTATGTGTGTCATAATTCGAAAAATTTGTCTGCCATACAATAATTGTTATAGTCAATAACGAAAAAAAAAAAAAAAAAATTGTGCACAACGGAACTGCGCATTATCGTCGTGTGCAAAAAACAAAAACAAAAAACTCACTATCATGTACAAGATACGTGACTTCCGGCTTGAAAACACATTTTTCGACCGGAAGTGGCGTATTTCCGGTGTGACGTCACATCCGGTCCAAAAAAAAAAAGATATTTTCAAACCGGAAGTGACATATTTTCCGTCGAAAAAAAATGAGATTTTCAAACCGGAAGTGACGTATTTTCAATCTGACTGTCACTTTCGGTCGCAAGATGAGATTTACAAACCGGAAGTAACGAAGCATGAGTATTTGCAAACCGGAAGTAAGGTATTTTCAATATGACGTCGCTTCCTGTCGAAAAATGAGATTTGCAAACCGGAAGTGAGGCATCCTCAATATGACGTCGCTTCCGGTCGAAAAATGAGATTTGCAAACCGGAAGTGAGGCATCCTCAATATGACGTCGCTTCCGGTCGAAAAATGAGATTTGCAAACCGGAAGTGAGGCGTCTTCAATATGACGTCAGTTTTGTTCGCGAGATGAGATTTTCAAACCGGAAGTGAGGTATTTTCAATATGGCGTCACTTCCGGTCTGAAAATGGGATTTTCAAACCGGAAGTGAGGCATCCTCAATATGACGTCGCTTCCGGTCGAAAAATGAGATTTGCAAACCGGAAGTGAGGCGTCTTCAATATGACGTCAGTTTTGTTCGCGAGATGAGATTTTCAAACCGGAAGTGAGGTATTTTCAATATGGCGTCACTTCCGGTCTGAAAATGGGATTTTCATACCGGAAGTGACGCAAAACGGAAGTAACCTCGTATCATTATGACGTTAATTTCGATCGAAAAAATAAGATTTTCAAACCGGAAGTGACGAAACATGAGTATTTGCAAACCGGAAGTAAGGTATTTTCAATATGACGTCACTTCCGGTCGAAAAATGAGATTTGCAAACCGGAAGTGAGGCGTCTTCGATATGACGTCAGTTTCGGTCGCAAGATGAGATTTTCAAACCGGAAGTGAGGTATTTCCTTTAAAACCCCGGGGAACTTTAGTTCGCCGTATGTCCGTATTCCAAATTTCATAATCGACAGCTTGGTTCTCGAATTATGCCGCAAACCAAGACCCACAATCTTGGCGAACGACAACGCAATAGTACTTAAAAAAAAACAAAAAAAAATTACTTTAGTAAATTTACGACGTCCCTCGCGAGGCCGGGAGACGAGCGATTACGAAGAGTTTCCGCCCGCGATGAAAACTCCCATTACCAATGTATGCACGAAAAGAGAGATTCGAGACCCGGGTGAATTGTGTCGATCGAGGAGGGAAACGAGGAAAGTGCAAAGAGAGAGGATTCCTCATAGAGCTCAGTTATATCGAGTCTCGTATCGCATATATATATATGCACACACACACACACACACACACACACACACACACACACACACACACACACACACACACACACACATACACACATATATATATATATATATATATATATATATATATATATATATATATATATATATATATATATATATATATATATATATATATATATATATATATATATATATATATATATATATATATATATGTATGTATATGTATATGTATATGTATATGTATATGCATATGTATATGTATATGTATATGTATATGTATATGTATATATATATGTCGAGTGTTACGTTTCCCGAATGGAGGGAAAGGAATGGCGTCGGGGCGAGAGAGAGAGAGAGAGAGAGAGAGTGAGTGTGAGAGTGTGAGGGAAGTACTTGGCCGAGTGCGCTCTGCCATTGCCAAAGCCACAGCTCAGACACAGAACACTTCGCCTTTTCCACTCCAGAATCTCGGGTACTATGCCCGGGCCGCGCCAGCGCCGGGCCGAGGTGAGTTTGCCCGAACAATTGTGTGTACCCTCGCTTCTCGCACGAATTCACCCTACGTGCGGGAAGATTCTCGCTCTTATTCTTATCGTCTCTCTCACTTTCTTGTGCCACGTCTTCGATACAGATTCGATGTGTCATCCTCAGGCACTTCTCCCATCCAGCTTCGAAAACGAAGCTCTCACATTTTCATGACGAGGTGAGTTTGATTTTTTTTTGTTTTTTTTTTTTGTAATTGTTTTGGAAGAACCGCAGTACGAAAGGTGAGAAACTGGTCGGGCTCTGTCAAAGCACTGATCAGGCCCTAAGAGGAACTCATCAGGCCCTAAGAAGTATCTCGTCAGGTCCTAAAGAAGACCCAATTAGACCCTAAAGAGGATCCTTATCAGGCCCTAAAGAGGATCCTTATCAGGCCCTAACACGAAACTATAAAGCCCTAACGAAGAACTGTACAGCCTTAACGAGAAGCTCATCGGGCCCTAACACGGAACTATAAAGCCCCAACAAGGAACTGTAAAGCCCTAACAAGGAACTGTAAAGCCCTAACGAAGAACTGTACAGCCCTAACGAGAAGCTCATCGGGCCCTAACACGGAACTATAAAGCCCTAACAAGGAAGTGTAAAGCCCTAACGAAGAACTGTAAAGCCCTAACGAAGAACTGTACAGCCCTAACGAAGAACTGTACAGCCCTAACGAGGAGTTCATCAGGCCCTAACATGGAACTATAAAGCCCTAACAAGGAACTGTAAAGCCCTAACACGGAACTATAAAGCCCTAACAAGTAACTGTAAAGCCCTAACGAACAACTGTACGGCCCTATCGTAAAACTGGTCAGGCCCTAAAGAGGAACTGACCAGATCCTAGAGAGGAACTCATCAGGCCCTAAAGAGGACCCAGTCAGACCCTAACGAGGAACTATAAAGCCCCAACAAGGAACTCGTCACGCCCTAAAGGGGATCTAATCAGGCCCTAAAGTGGAACTATAAAGCGCTAACAAGGAACTCATCAGGCCCTAAGGAAGATATAATCAATCCCTACAGAGTAACTCACCAGGTCCTAATGAGGATCGAATCAGATCCTAACAAGGAACACGTAACGCCCAAGCGAGGATTTAATCAGACCCTAAGGAGAAACAACTCAGGCCCTGATAAATAACCACTCAGACCCTAGCGATGATCCCAATCTGGCCCTAAAGAAGAACTCGTCAGGCCGTAGCCGAGAATCTAATGAGGTCCTAACGAGGAACGAGCAAGTCTCTAGTGATTAACTAATCATGACCCCAAAGGGAAACTCGCTAGGCCCTAAACACGACCTAGTCAAGCCCTAGGGGGGGGGGGGGGGGGGGGGGGGG
>OY754497.1:10219513-10267013 GCA_963575735.1 Amblyjoppa fuscipennis
AAAAAAAAAAAAAAAACCTCACAGCATGATATTATGATCCTCGGTGTCGGGATAGTCGCTATCACCCCCCCCCCCCCTCCTCCCCCCCCATTCGTATTCACTCGCGAGGCTCGTCACGTCCGGTCAGTGGTACGGCGAGATAGCCGTGAGCGAGTGACGTCGCTCTGTCTCGTGTCCGCCCGATACAAAAAATCGTTCACGGTCAGGAGCGTGTAAATAATCAAGCTGTGTCCATCGAATCATGAGGAGGGGCGGGGGGGGGGGTTAACACAGGGAGATTCCAGACACAGAGAGAGACGGAGTGTGATCCGTTCTGCGCCCCGCTGAGAGGGAGGCTGCGGGTGGTCCGGTGTTTCCCCGATTGCGATTAAGCCGGTGGACTCGAACGGTCCCGTTTATATATATAAAAAATATATCTCGTCATTCGATCGCCCGATTAAATATATATATATATATATATATATATATATATATATATATATATATATATATATATATATATATATATGTACCACTTTTCGCGAGGTTCAATTTTTAATCGAATTCTATACTTTAAAAGGGTGGGACCAACATTTAAAAAAAAAAATGTCCTTTTTGAGAAACACCCTAATATATATATATATATATATATATACATATATATATATATATATATATATATATCGACAGCGAATGAATTTGATTTTGAGATGTTCGCGTATGCGGCGCTCGTCGCCACCAATCATGGAAGCCGAGTAGCGAAACTTTATTCTCACCGCCGATGACGGTCCACGAGGGTCGATCCCGCTGCTCCGGGGCGTGCGAGACGGCACGGACCGACGACGGGGTAACGATAATCCCCGGCGAAAAAGAGCGAGAGAGTGTGAGCTAAGCAAGGAGGATCATCGCGTCGGGTGAAAACGTCGAGTGTGCAAACGCCGGGGGTGTAATGCGAGGCTCCTCCGCCAGTCGAGTGTAGAAACCCCCTCGGTTTTTCTTACGCGATTCGTCGAGCAAGTTTTATCCGGGGCCAAATTTCCATTTATCGCATGGCTTCGATCGACGGAGCGGCTGTATCTCTCGATGCGGTTCCCGCTGTGGCTATCGCTATGGGTCGAGATATGGCTAGTTATGGCCAGAGTTATGGCCAGAGTTGTGGCCAGAGTTATGGGTAGAGTTATGGGTAGAGTTATGGCTGGAGTTATGGCTAGAGTTATTGCCAGAGTTTTGGTTGTAATTATGGGTAGAGTTATGGCTGGAGTTATGGCTGGAGTTATGGCTAGAGTTATGGCTGGAGTTATGGCTGGAGTTATGGCTGGAGTTATGGCTGGAGTTATGGCTGGAGTTATGGCTAGACTTATGGCCAGAGTTATGGCCGGAGTTATGGCTGGAGTTATGGCCAGAGTTGTGGCCAGAGTTATGGTTGGAATGATGGGTAGAGTTATGGGTAGAGTTATGGCCAGAGTTTTGGTTGTAATTATGGGTAGAGTTATGGGTAGAGTTATGGTTGGAATTATGGGTAGAGTTATGGTTGGAATTATGGGTAGAGTTATGGGTAGAGTTATAATCAGAGTTATGGTTGTAATTATGGGTAGAGTTATGGGTAGAGTTATGGGTAGAGTTATGGGTAGAGTTATGGGTAGAGTTATGGGTAGAGTTATGGGTAGAGTTATGGGTAGAGTTATGGGTAGAGTTATGGGTAGAGTTATGGGTAGAGTTATGGCTAGAGTTATGGCTAGAGTTATGGCTGGAGTTATGGCTGGAGTTATGCCTAGAATTATGGCCAGAGTTATGGCTGGAGTTATGGCTGGAGTTGTGGCTGGAGTTATGGCTGGAGTTGTGACTGGAGATATGATTATCGGTAGGACTATCGACATGGCTATAAATATGGCTATGCTTATGATCTATAGACATAGCTATCGGTATGGCCATCGGTGGCTATCTTTTATTCCACAATCTAACCGTCCAAAAGAGCGGCTTTACGTCACTGACGATAAGTCTTGAATGAATCACTTTATCAGCGTTCATTCGCGTCCCGATTTTCCGGACATCGACTGGCAGTTGTATGAAAAGAACCTACGCCTGCCTTGTGTCGCACACGCCTATGCGTATACATTCGAGATAAATCGTTATTCTCAGCACCGAAGTCGTCCGCACTCTCGTGACTATTGCAGCGAGTTGCGTAACTCATTTAACAATGGAAAAAAAAAAAGTAAAATAAAATAAAATAAAATAAAAAATAAAAAATAAGAAAGGATCCGTTGTAGCTGAAAGAGGGGCGGAGGGGGGGGGGGGGGGGGGGAGAGAAAAAAAAGATACGGGAACAGTGTGCAATATATGATACGCCGAGCAATAATGATTCCCCTGTTGGGATAGCAGGGCGTTGGCGGAAACTCCAGACAAAAGCGAGCTAACTGAATTTGACGGACCGAGTTTTCAACGGGCATCCGAGCGGGTGAACTGCAGAACGATAGATCTGGCTCGCGCGTTGAGCGGGCGCACCGACGGCCCTCTCGATAGCTCGCGGGGTCGCGCTTCCCCTTCTCCACCCCCCCCCCCCCCCCCACCCATCTCACCACCGGCCACCCCCTCGAGCTCTTCACGTGGCCGAAGGGCGGGACTCGCCCTTTGGATACTTTTTTTTTTATTCCCTTTTTTTAGCTCTCGAACGCTTCTTTTTTTTTTTTTTTTAGTATAAAAAAAATCGAGACCTGTCGAACACGTTGATACAATTTTTGAGGCCGAAAAAATACGGTTTTTTTTTTTTTTTTTTTAGTAGAAAAAAAATCGAGACCTGTCGAACACGTTGATACAATTTTTGAGGCCGAAAAAATACGGTTTTTTTTTTTTTTTTTAGCGACCTTTCGAAGGGGTTGGGCGAAGCTTCGTAAAAGTAAAATCGTACTTAATGTTTGTGATATGAACACTGAAAAAAAAAAAAAAAAAATGAACACTGAAAAAAAAAAAAAAAAAAATTGTAAATGTAATTTACGGGAAATTGAAATTTCCTTAACATTATTTACATTAATTGAACATTAATGTACTTTTACTGTAAAATTACAATACGAGATATTGAGGATTACAAATCTTTCGGCTGAAATTTACAAAAATTTCCATAAAAAAAAAATACTATTTTTACTGTAAAATTGTAACGCATATGTGTCTAAAATTTCAGAGGCAGTTTGTGCAAAAAAGCTTCCAATACTGTTCAGTAATTTTCAAACTTTTTTTTCCAGTGAAAAAGCGTGATATAAAAAATAAGGTTTTTTTTTTGGAATTTTTTTTTTTTTATGTTGGTGGGACCAACATTAAAAAAAAAATGTCCTTTTTGAGAAACACCCCAATATATATATATATATATATATATGGGTGTGTCAAAAGAGGTAATTTTTTTTTTTTTTAATTTTCCTCCCATCTTTTTAAACTACAGATTTCAATCTCAAATTGAACCTGGCGAAAGGCGGTGGCCTAGCAAAAAAAAATCCTAAGAGGTGCCGCATTCGGCGTTTGTACCCAAAAAATTCGGCACCTCTCAAACTTAATTGTCATCGACTGCCTTTTTTTGTCTTTTTTTTTTTTTTTTTTAATTAAACACAAAAGATTTCGATTTTTTAATTCGTATACAGAAAACTATAAATATCCAGTAGGGTGAATTTGTTGAAAAAAAATTTTCCCACCCTCCAAAAGTATATATTTTCATCTAAAAAAAAACACCTTCCGAAAGGTGGTCGTTGACAATTACGTTCAAAAGGTGCCGCATTTATTGGGTACAAACGTCGAATGCGCCACCACTTAGGATTTTTTTTGCTGGGAACTGCTTTTCGCGAGGTTCAATTTTTAAATATATATATATATATATATATGTATATATATATATATATACGCAAGTATGGGTTTCTCTCCTTTAGCTAAAGGAGAGAAACGGAGCGAAGCAGAAGCGGAGAACAAGAGGAAGTGGAATATGACGGAGAGCCCGGAAAAAGTGGCGCTTGCGAAGAGTCCGGGGGGGGGGGGTGGTTTGAAACTCTCGAGTCGTGCATCTCGGAGGGTAAAGTAGTGTAGGGCGTTTTCGAAGAGGAGAGGAAAAAAAAAAGAAAAAACAGGAGTTGCGCAAAGTGGAAGATTATTAGAGGGAAGAAGCGTCGGAGAGTCGAGTGTCGAGTTTAAATGCTCGGGTGATGTGCGAAGTTGCGTTAGGGAGAGTGAGAACTTTGTGCGCCAAAGATCCGGCAGTGGAGTTCGAATTCTCCGGGCTAATTCGGCCGGAGAAAATTTTTCTACCGAGCGAAAAGGGCTGCGGATGTTTTGGTACGATTTTTTTTTTTTTTTTTTTTTTTTTAAGTCTTTCTCGTCGTTAAAATAATAAATTTAACCTTCGGTCATCGTAAAATCCCTTTCTGGTGGTAAAATAATAAATTTAACCCTCGGTTATGGTAAGAACTAAAAAAAAAGGTTAAAATTATTTTTAACCCTTTCTCGTCATAAAATTAATAAATTCAGCCCTCGGTTGTAGTAAAATTATAATTTCTAACGCTTTCTCGTGGTGAAAAATAATAAATTTAACCCTCGGTGATGTCAAAAATACAACTTCCAACCATTTAATATCCCCGCGCTTTTGATTTCATATAAAATTCGTATCAAACATAATTTTATTTTATTTTTTTTCCACGAAGCCAGCTTTCTCTATGATCGAGCGAAACTAAAACGTCTTCGAATGCAGATATGGAGTGGAAGAAGAAAAAAAAAAAAAAAAAAAAAGGTAAGAGCAAACTCGGAGACATTGAGAAAGAAATGAAGATTGCTTTTTTCCGGAAGTACCGAACGACTGACGAGGGAGATTGCCAGGTGCGAACGGAGGACGAGGAAAGAAACATAGTAATCGTCGGATGAATGATTTACCGTCGACGCCGAGTAGAATGTAGCCTCGTCGCTCCGTACTCAACGCGAAGAGCGATGAGCGGGGAGAATGGCGGATCACCGGAGAGCACCAGGTGATACGGTTCCCATATCGAGAACGATGGAAAAAGTCTCCGGCAAGAAGCGACGAGCTGATAACGAAGAAAAATACAAAATATTATACCGCAACAAAATTCGGTCGATTCGACGAACAAGATAAATGTCTCGCGACAACGATTTTTCGAATACGTCACTTCCGGTTTGAAAATCTCTTTTTTTTTGTTTTTTTCTACCGGTAATGATGAGTTTCCGGTGTGACGTCACTTCCGTTCGAAAGATTAGTTTTTCAAACCGGAAGTGAAGTGTTTACGGTAAAAAAAAAAAAAAATGAGATTTTCAAACCGGAAGTGAAGTATTTTCGGTCTGACGTCGAAAAATGAGATTTTCAAACCGGAAGTAACGTATTTCCGGTCGAAGAATTTGTGTTTTCATACCGGAAGTGAAGTATATCAGGTCTGACGTCACTTTTGGTCGGAAAAATGTGTTTGCCAAACCGGAAGTGACGTATTTCTGATCTGACGTCACTTCCTGTTGAAAAATGAGATTGCCAAACCGGAAGTGACGTATTTTCGGTCTGATGTCACTTCCGATTGAAAAATGAGATTGCCAAAACCGGAGGTGACGTATTTCCGGTCGAAGAACGTGTGTTTTCATACCGGAAGTGAAGTATCTTCCGGTCTGACGTCACTTCCGTTCGAAAAAATGAGATTGCCAAACCGGAAGTGATGTATTTCCGGTCGAAAAATGAGATTGTTAAACCGGAAGTCGTGTATTTGCGGTCGAAGAATGTGTGTTTTCGTACCGGAAGTGAAGTATTTTCCGGTCTGACGTCACTTCCGTTCGAAAAAATGAGATTGCCAAACCGGAAGTGATGTATTTCCGGTCGAAAAATGAGATTGTTAAACCGGAAGTCGTGTATTTCCGGTCGAAGAATGTGTGTTTTCATACCGGAAGTGAAGTATTTTCCGGTTTGACGTCACTTCCGTTCGAAAAAATGAGATTGCCAAACCGGAAGTGACGTATTTCCGGTCTGACGTCACTTCCGGTTGAAAAGTGAGATTGCCAAACCGGAAGTGACGTATTTCCGGTCGAAGAATGTGTGTTTTTTTCATACCGGAAGTGAAGTATTTCCGGTCTGACGTCACTTCCGGTCGGAAAATAAGATTCCCAAACCGGAAGTCATGTATTTCCGCTCGACGAATGCGTGTTTTCATACTGGAAATGACGTATTTGCGATATGACGTCACTTCCGGTCGAAAAAATGAGATTCTCATACCGGAAGTGACGTATCTCCGTTCTGACGTCACTTCCAATTGACAAGAACAGATTGTCAAACCGAATGTGACGTGTTTCCGTTATTTGATTTCAACGGAAGTCGAGCGTATCGAGTGACCGCATGTGTTCTCGATACGATCGGCAAAAAAAAAAAAAACAGCTCCGAAGGTTGACGACTCCCAGAACGCTGAAGGGCCTTTCCCTTAACTCGTGATTCGACTGAGAGACCTTGAAGTATATTTCGAGGAGCATCCCTCCCTCTCTCTCTCTCTCTATCTCTCTCTTTCTCTCCCGGAGCCCGCGGGACGAAAGCGAACGGGGTGGAACGTGTGCCGACCCTCCCGACAGCGAGTCTACCCGGACTCGGTGGATGACTGCCAAAAACACATCGCCCCGGTCCCGGCACCGGCTCACTCGCGATACCCCTTTGACTGGCCACCGGCACACTCTCGTCAAACGTACACCCGCACGTAGTACACAAAACTACGTTGCGATTCTCAATAGCGGAGAAAGTACTTTCCCCGCTTCGCCGCACGAGACACGATCGCGAATTTTCCGTTTGACGGGGGGATTCCCCGTGAGCACGTGACCGGTAATCGGAGTCTATGCGGCGACTATAATTGTACAAAAAAATTAAAATAATAAAAGTCCCGAATTGTTTGCAAGACGGGGATTCCCCGTAAACACGTAACCGGCAATCGGAGTCAATGCAGCGACTATAATTCTGTAAAAAAATAATAATAAAACTTCCGAATTCTTTGTAAGACGGGGATTCCCCGTAAAGACGTGACCGGCAATCGGAGTCAATGAAGCTACTATAATTCCGTAAAAAATAAAAAATAATAAAATTCTCGAATTCTTCGTAAGACGGGGATTCCCAAAAAATACGTGACGTCCAATAGGAGTCAAAGGCAGCGACTATAATCCTGTAAAAATAAAAATCATTAAAAATCATGTACACCCCGTACGACGGGGATTCCCCGTGACGAACTGACCGTCAACCGGAGTCAGTGCAGCGACTATAGTCGCGCAAAAAAAAAAAACAAAAAACACAAATACAACTGCGTACATGCATAAGATAAATGCGACGATTCGCACTTATAATTCTGAACTTCTGCAACGAGAATGGAAGCCGAGGAGTCGAGAATGGAGGGCGACAGGGGGCGCGGGTGGGGGGCTGGTTGGGTGGTTGATAGAGCTCGACCGGAAGCGGAGAGGCGGTATGGCGGCCGGACGCCCTTGAACGAGGACGGCAAGACACCCTCGCGACCCTTTGCACTCGAGTGAGTAGGAGCGAGAGGTGGCGATGGAGAGAGAGAGAGAGAGAGCGAACGGAAGTCGGTACAGTACCGGCGGTGCACGCGGAATGGAGAGACTGAAAGAGACGACGAGGACGGAAGTAGCGGCAGCAGGAGCGCGTACGTACAGACACAAAGCAGAAGAAGGGAGAGGGTGAAGATACAGTGTGGGAGCACGAGCCGCGGATACTTGGCGGATCAAACACACATACGCACACATATGTGCATACATATATATATATATATATATATACATATATATAAATATACATCGAATAGTGGGGAAGAGAAGGGCGTAACTCGCACCGCTCTACACGTTGAATGGTTCGAGATGCGTCCTTACGATATTTAGCTGTGTATATATATATATATATATATATATATATATATATATATATATATATATATATGTAAGCATACACACATGTATGTATATATATATATATATATATATGTCTGTCTCTCTCTCTCTCTCTGTGTGTGTGTGTGTGTGTGTGTGTGTGTGTGTGTGTGTGTGTGTGTGTGTGTGTGTGTGTGTGTGTGTGTGTGTGTGTGTGTGTGTGTGTGTGTGTGTGTGTGTGTGTGTGTGTGTGTGTGTGTAGACGGTGAGTCGCTGGACCCCTCAGCATCAGCGGGAGACTCGTGCGCTTTTCGTCGCGGAGAGCGGGCATGCGCGCCTCAGCGTGTCGGAGGCCTCGCACCCCATCCGTTGAACGGCTGCGTAGGGGTAGTACTGCGCCGCCGTGCACAGTCATTGGCAGGTGGCAGCTATGTGGAATTCGAACTCGGCATCGAGACTCTGTCGTTTGAGACGAATGTACGCGAATGCAATCGTTGACTAGATGAGAATAGAGTACTTCACTTCTGCTCGGAATATTAGATTTCCGGACCGGAAGTTACGCATTTCCGGCGTAATAGCACTTCCTCACTGTAACCCATAGGTTTCAAACCGGAAGTTACGTGTCTGTGGCGCGACGTGACTTCCAGTCGAAAAATTAGATTCTCAAACCGGAAGTGACGTATTTCCGGTCGAAGAAATGAGATTCTCGAACCGGAAGTGACGCATTTCCGGTCGATGAAATGAAATTCTCAAACCGGAAGTGACGTATTTTCAGTGGAAAAAATGAGATTCTCGAACGCAAAGTGACGTATTTCCGGTCGATGAAATGAAATTCTCAAACCGGAAGTGACGTATTTTCACTGGAAAAAAATGAGATTCTCGAACCGGAAGTGACGTCTTTCCGGTACGGAAATGAGATTCCCAAACGGGCAGTGACGTATTTTCAATGTGGCGTCACTTTCAATCGAAAGCCGAGATTCTCAAACCGGAAGTGACTTATTTTCGGTCGGAAAATGAGGCTTTCAAACCGGAAGTCGCGTATTTTCGGTCTAACGTCGCTTCCGCTTAAATAATAAGGTTTTAAAACCGGAGGGTAGAGTATTTCCAGTGTGAAGTCACTTCCGGTTGAAAAAAATTAGATTTTCAAACCGGAAGTGACGTATTTCCAGTTGAAAAATGAGATTTTCAAACCGGGAGTGACGCATTTCCGGTCGAAAAAATGAGATTTCCAAACCGGAAGTAACCAATTTCCGGTCGAAAAATTAGATTTCCAAACCGGAAGTGACGCATTTTCGGTCGAAAAATTAGATTTCCAAACCGGAAGTGACGCATTTCCGGTCGAAAAATGAGATTTTCAAACCGGAAGTGACCAATTTCCGGTCGAAAAAAAAAAATGAGACTTTCAAACCGGAAGTCGCGTATTTCCGGTCCGACGTCGCATCCGCTCAAAGAATGAGGTTTTAAAACGGGAAGCGTCGTATTTCCACTGTGACCTCAAATCCGGTTGGAGAATGAGATGTCCAAACCGGAAGTGACGTATTTCCGGTTGAAAAATGAGATTTTCAAACCGGAAGTGTCGCATTTCCGGTCGAAAAATGAGATTTCCAAACCGGAAGTGACCAATTTCCGGTCGAAAAAATGAGATTTCCAAACCGGATGTGACGCATTTTCGGTCGAAAAATGAGATTTTCAAACCGGAAGTGACCAATTTCCGGTCGAAAAATGAGATTTTCAAACCGGAAGTGACCAATTTCCGGTCGAAAAAAGAAGAAAAAAAAATGAGACTTTCAAACCGGAAGTCGCGTATTTCCAGTCCGACGTCGCATCCGCTCAAAGAATGAGGTTTTAAAACGGGAAGCGTCGCGTATTTCCACTGCGACCTCACTTCCGGTTGGAGAATGAGATGTCCAGACCGGAAGTGACGTATTTCCGGTCGAAAAATGAGACTCTCGAAGCGGAAGTCGCGTGCTTCCGGTCCGAGGTCGCATCCGCTCAGAGAATGAGATTTTTCAAACGGGATGTCGGGCATTTCCGGTTAAAGAATGAGACTCTCAAAGCGAAAGTGACGCATCTCCGGACGTTCCTCGTCGAATCAACGCTTTCGCCCGTTGACAATCGAAGTTTACGAGCGAAATGTAAGCTCCGATCCGCGGAGTTGCTTCACCGAGTCTTCGTGGCCAATGACTGCGCCCTGCGCGCAACGACACCGCTCCGGAATCTCCGAAGGGGCAACAGCATCACAAACGGAGCGCGCGCAACTCCCCCCCCCCGCCCCCCCGCTCCACCCCACCAATCGAAACCGCGCGTGGCCGCGGGGAAGCCACTTGCCGGCCACCTCTCGCGATCCGGCCGGTCTCTCCGTCGGCGCACCAGCAGCCACCGGGAGCACCACGGGAGGAAGGTGAAGGCTGCCAACGGAGTCGGTATTCTGTGCCCTACGACGAGCCTAACGAGCTACCGTTGACGCCGCTCTCGAGGCCGCTTTCTCTTGTCTACGAGAAAAAAAAAAACAAAAAAAACAAAAAAAAAACAAAAACAAAAAATAAAAATTATTCTTTCGCGTCGGTAAAGAAGAAAAGGAAACAAGGGAGCCAGCTAAGAAGTACAGTGCTTAAAAAAAAAAAAAAATTATTATTAATAATAATAATAATAATAATAATAATAATAATAATAATAATAATAATAATAATAATAATAATAATAATAATAATAATAATAATAATAATAATAATAATAATAAAAATTTGCTTTTAGAGTGAGAGGAAAAGGAGAATTTTTGTTTAAATAAATAAATTTTTGTTTAAATGTAAAATCGTCGAGGAAATCTGCCGGAAGAGTAACGGTGACTCGGAGGAGAAGAGGGGAGCGTGTTGGGTGCCGGCTACGGTTTTTGGATTTGAGGGGGGGGGATCAAAAAAAATGTTAAAAAAACCCCCCGATCGTAAATTGATCGCTTTTGTTTTGTTTGTGTTTATGTGGGAGTGTTATTTCTCATTAGTTTCATTTCATTTCGGGGGGGGGGGGGGGGGGTGGGTTTTCTTACTTCACTTCTTTCCGAAGGTTTTCTTCGGCCATCGTGAGGAGAGGGGCCCGGGGGGTTTTCTATTTCGGAGCGATTTTTTTTATTTTTTTTCTTGGGGGTTTTTTTTTTTATTTCCGAGCGCCATTCAGTTCCGGGGATTTTTTCGGGATGTTCCTTTTCGTGAGTCTTTCCACTCAGAGGGGCGGAGGGGGTGGGGGGGGGGGGAGAAAATGTTCTTTCCGAGCGATTTTTCTTATCGGGGGATTTTTTTTTTCGACGTCTTTGTCGCTTTTTTCTTCCCTTGATTTCTTTTCAATCTTTCTTTATCCGCCATCCATCCGGGGGGTGGGTGGGGGGGGCGAGCGAATTCTGTTTCCGAGCACATTTTTCTTTTCGGGGGGTTTTTTTTTTTCGAAAGCTTTTTCTATTTGGGGGCTCATTTTATCCAAAATCTTCGTTCTCCTCCCTCTTTCCTCTTTCGTTCCTCCTCGGGCCAGCTCCCCAAAAATTTTCCCAATCATCCACAACCCCCCAAGTCGATCGGGGGAGGGGGGGGGGGGGGGGGCAAGGGGGCTTTCCCACATAAAATAAAAAAAAAAAATAAGAACCTTACTATAAAAAAATAAAAAAACAAACAAAAAACCACGGTAGATGATCGAGAATCGGCCGGCAGTGACAGAGGGTGAAACACCCCCGATTCCCCCCGCCCCCCCTTTCCGCCGAGGGGGGGGGGGCGGAGGGGTGCGGCCGGCGGGGGCGGAGGAGCGCCGGAGAGGGGGAAAGAGCGCACGTCCGGGGGTTCGCAGGCAGCGAGGTGGGGCCGAAGCTCGAGGGGAAATCTTCCGGGGGGGGGCGGAGGGGGGCGGAGGGGGGTGGGGCGATACGTGCGCGGCCGCGATACCGAGGGGTAGGGCAAAGCGGGCGACGGCGGAGAGGGCGCAGTGGCCCCGCGACCATCAAACGAACAACATCCCCGGGAGAGCAGCGAGAGAACCGCGGAGCACCCCCAGGCAGAGATACGGAGGAGAGAGCGGGCGTCCGGCACGGGACCGGCACGGTACCGGCCCGCGCGCATGACCGAGGACGGCCAGGTGCGGCCCGGTCTCGCACACCGGGGACTTCACTGAACGGCCGGTAATCGCACCAAAACCCTCGAAGAGCCAACGGACCATCCCGGATTTAATAGACAGGGCGGTAAATTTCATCCGAAATGGGATTTTTTTTTTTTTTGGGGGGGGGGGGGCAAAATGGAGTTTTTTTTGGATTTTTTTTTTAAATTATTTCGTCGCTGGTTTTCGGAGCGTGAAGACGGGTCGTGTTGGATTTTGTTGACGAGGGGCGGAGAGACCGCGAAACCGGAAGTTCGGAGATTTTTTTGATTTTTTTTTTTTTGGGAAAAATGGAGTTTTTGGGAAAATTGATTTTTTTTGTTTTTTTGAAATTTCATCGGCATTTTCGGAGAGTGGAAGACGCGTCGTGTTGGCTTTCGTTGACCCGGGACGGAGAGGGGGGGGAGATCGGAAGTTCGGAGATTTTTCTTTTTTTGAAAAAAATGAAGTTTTTGAGATAAAAGAGGTTTTTTTTGGAAATTTTTTTTCGACGGTTTTGGACCGCGAAAACGGGTCGTGTTGGCTTTTGTTGCCCGCGGGCGGAGAAGGGAAAAACTGAAAGTTCGGAAATTTCTTGTTTTTTTTTTTTGAAAAATTAAGTTTTTGAGAAAAAGAATTTTTTTGGAAATGTGATCGGCGTTTTTGGAGCGTGAAAACGCGTCGTGTTGGTGGTTTTTTTTTTTAAGCCGGATTCGGAGAGGGAGCGAAACCGGAAGTTCGGAGACCATTTTTTTGATATTTTTTTTAGGAGGGGTTTTTTTTTTTTTTTTTTAAGATAAAATCGAAAAATAATTTGCGTGATAAGGGTGAAGAAGATAAGTAAATTCTTGATGGTGAGTAATCGTTCGCGGAGTTCTCGACATCCGCCGGAGCGAGGCGTTGAATTTCATCCGAAAAAGATTTTTTTTTTGTTTTTTTTTTTGACAAGTTTTTTTTTTTTTTTTTTTTTTGGAAAAATACTAATTTTGGATTTTTTTATTTTCGGGAAATTGATTTAATTTTTTTTTTTTTTTCTTTTGGTGTTGGTTTTTGTTGCGGCGAGTGGGGGGGGGGGGGGGGGGGGGGTGAAACCGGAAGTTCGGAGACGATTTATTTTTGGGCAAGAGACAAAAGCTCGCAACAATTTCCGTGATAACGGTGAAGAAGATAAAGTAAATTCGACGCACCCGGACGTGAATCCCGTCGGATGGACCGATCGATCGCTGCTGCTACAGGTAACTGATTTTTTTTTTTTTTTTTTTTCGAAACGGTAATTTTTGGATTTTTTGATTTTTGGTTTCTGATTTTTAATTTTTTTTTTTTTTTTATAGTTGTGAATTTTTTTTTTATATTTCTTTGCTGTGTGAAAATCTGTTGGAGAATAAGGCGGAAGCAAAGATAATCTGGCGGAAGTTTTGGAGCGTTGAGAAAAGACCCGATAAGCCTCGGGAGAATGCCCAATTATCGTCTACACAGACTCGTCACTAAATCCGAATCGTAGGCCAAAAGAAAAAATTTTTTTTTTTTTAAATCGAACAAGTGTTTTGCTGTTTTTAATAATTTTTTTTTAATAAAAGGAAACAAAAATTTTTTTTTTTTTTTTTTTTCAAATCGAAATCGTTATAAATTGTAGAGACTAATCATCGTTAATACTCCTTATCAATATTTAACAATTGTATGTAAAAAAAAAAAATTAAAAAAAAAGAATCATCTGACATTGTTGCAGGTAACGAAAAACTTTCACTGCTCATAATTCGTCGCCTTTTTTCAAGCTCACGATTTACCTTGGAACACTTATTTTAATGCTCACACTGCGTGTCGCAATTTTTTAAAAGAATTAATTGAAAAATAATTTTTTTTTTTTACAATAATTGAAAAATTATTTTCTTTACAAGAATTGAAAAATTATTTTCTTTACAAAAATTGAAAAAGATTATTCTTTACAAGAATTGAAAAATTATTTTCTTTACAAAAATTGAAAAAGAATTTTCTTTACAAGAATTGAAAAATCATTTTCTTTACAAAAATTAAAAAATTATTTTCTTTGCAAAAATTGAAAAAGAATTTTCTTTACAAAAATTGAAAAATTATTTTCTTTGCAAGAATTGAAAAATGATTTTCTTTGCAAGAATTAAAAAATTATTTTCTTTGCAAAAATTGAAAAAGAATTTTCTTTACAAAAATTAAAAAATTATTTTCTTTGCGAGAATTGAAAAATTATTTTCTTTGCAAGAATTAAAAAAAATATTTTCTTTACAAAAATTGAAAAAGAATTTTCTTTACAAAAATTGAAAAATTATTTTCTTTACAAGAATTGAAAAATTATTTTCTTTACAAGAATTAAAAAAATATTTTCTTTACAAAAATTGAAAAAGAATTTTATTTACAAAAATTGAAAAATTATTTTCCTTGCAAGAATTGAAAAATTATTTTCTTTACAAAAATTGAAAAATTATTTTCATTACAAAAATTGAAAAATTATTTTCTTTACAAAAATTGAAAAATTATTTTCTTTACAAAAATTGAAAAATTATTTTCCTTGCAAGAATTGAAAAATTATTTTCATTACAAAAATTGAAAAATTTATTTATTTATTTTTTCCTCCAAAAAATGGAAACACAAAAATTAATAAGGATACGAGGAGTTCCAAAAATAGAATAGCGTACTTTGGGTAACTTGAGTTCGATAATGGGGTAGTTCAAAAAGAGTTTTCGTACGGGAAAGAGAGAGCCGGTTCGTACCAGCCGCAGGGCTGTTCCGCGATTTTCTCCTCCGGCGTTTCATCGAAGCCTTCGATAGCGTAACGCGGAGTGCGCCGGCAGGACAGGAGAGGAGGAAGCTCGGCGATAACGACGATTCGCTTAACTGCCGGTTGTGCCCGAATGTTTCGCACGTGAGTTCTCGTGGCAAAGTTTCGTTACTTCGTATTGTTATTTTTTTTTATTTTTATTTTTTTTTAGTATTCTCTTCGGGTTGCACGCGAGAGCGGAGTTAATCGTCGCTCTCCGGGGAGCCGCGACGAGCGCCTGCGAGTCTGCCGCGGAACCGGAAGTCGAGGCTCCTCGGCCGGGGAGCGATAAAAAAAAAAAAAAAAAAAAAAAAAAAACGAAGCATTATCGCAATTTTTTTAAATGAACTTTGAGACTTTTTTTTAAATTTCAACTTAATTGTAATTTTTTAAAATCACATTGTAGACCTTTTTTTATTAAAAATAAATGTTTTAACAATTTTTGTAATTTTCCAATTTTTTTTTTTTTTTCAAAATTGGACCAACTTTCGATTTAATTTAATTAAAGTCGCTTTATCTGCCTTTCGGTGGAATCGTTTAAAGAAATTTGAAAATTTTTTTTATTGATTTTTGTTTAAAAAAAAATTCGACGTCGCTACTTGTAGATTCGCTATATGTTGAGACGAGTGCTCGGAGCGTAAAAAAAGTTTATCGAGTTTCCACAAACAAACAAAAAAGTGAGGAAAAGCGGTCCGTATTTTTTTTTTTTTTTTTATTAAATTAAGTCATTTTTTTTTTTTACTAAACAAATCCGACAATATTTTTGAATCCCGCGTAAAAAGGATTCCATTCTCGATCGCTCGCGACCCCCCCCCCCCTTCCCCGCGGGATACACGCGTTATAAGCTGTGTACTGTTGTTTTATCAGTAGTGCATGATCGCCATGGCTACGAGATGGACGAGCGAGCTTCACATGCACCGGCAACGAAAATCATACGTCTAATTGTCATTGCGAAAAGAAACGATGAAAATACAAAATGCAAAATGCGAAATGCGAAATGCGAAATGCGAAATGCGAAATGCGAAATGCTAAATGCTAAATGCTAAATGCTAAATGCTAAATGCTAAATGCTAAATGCTAAATGCTAAATGCTAAATGCTAAATGCTAAATGCTAAATGCTAAATGCTAAATGCTAAATGCTAAATGCTAAATGCTAAATGCTAAATGCTAAATGCTAAATGCTAAATGCTAAATGCTAAATGCTAAATGCTAAATGCTAAATGCTAAATGCTAAATGCTAAATGCTAAATGCTAAATGCTAAATGCTAAATGCTAAATGCTAAATGCTAAATGCTAAATGCTAAATGCTAAATGCTAAATGCTAAATGCTAAATGCTAAATGCTAAATGCTAAATGCTAAATGCTAAATGCTAAATGCTAAATGCTAAATGCTAAATGCTAAATGCTAAATGCTAAATGCTAAATGCTAAATGCTAAATGCTAAATGCTAAATGCTAAATGCTAAATGCTAAATGCTAAATGCTAAATGCTAAATGCTAAATGCTAAATGCTAAATGCTAAATGCTAAATGCTAAATGCTAAATGCTAAATGCTAAATGCTAAATGCTAAATGCTAAATGCTAAATGCTAAATGCTAAATGCTAAATGCTAAATGCTAAATGCTAAATGCTAAATGCTAAATGCTAAATGCTAAATGCTAAATGCTAAATGCAAAATACAAAACGAGAAAAAAGAGTAAAAAATGTTATATAGATTGCAGTTATCAGAAAGCGAGGATCGATGGAAGCCATATATATATATATACATATATATATATTTTTTTTATAGCGAAAGAAAGGATTACGAGGTCGCGACGTCGTGCTGACACTTTGGTAGCGGAGGTCGTGCTCGAACGCGAGGACCGTGCTTATCGTTACGTCAATATGTAATCAGCTGACGCGCTACCCCCCCCCCCCCGCCCCCCTCTTCCGCAGCGATTGCAAGCAAAGGAACAAGACTATCGGTAAAAGCACAGTCACTGAATGCGTCTAAAAAAAAAAAATTTTTTTCAACGCTCTCCCATCGTGTATATTAGTTTCATTTTTTTTTTCCTCGCCGTTTGGGACGAAACGGGGACTCGATCGGTAACTAAAACTGTAATGAATTTTCTTCAAGAGGATTCGGACCAGAGGCAAATTATTTGCGTCTCCATGCAAGAGACTATTCATCTAAAAAAACCAAAAATGTTTTTACCAACACCTTCCTATAGTCTATATTTATTATTATTATTATTATTATTATTATTATTATTATTATTATTATTATTATTATTATTATTATTATTATTATTATTATTATTATTATTATTATTATTATTATTATTATTATTATTATTATTATTATTATTATTATTATTATTATTATTATTTAACAAAAGAATGGACAAAAAAGAGAGGGAACTTCCACGAAAATCGATATTTTACAGTTAATTATTTCAATCTTTTAGTAAGATGTTTTTAAAAAATCTTCTTTCTCGCCTTTGGTGCGAAGCTGACTCGGTCGGTAACCAAAACTGTAATGAATTTTCCTCGCGCGTCCGTCGCCGTTTTGAGCTAAAAAAAAAAAAAAAATTATCCGCCTCTGCCTGCAGGAAACGGCTCTCTGGTTGGCATTTCGAGCGTTACCAGGTCCTGAACAGGCCCTGGCCGGGTTCCGGCCAGGTCCCAATGTAACGCTCCAAAAACGCCCACCGACCTCGAGCGGTCATTAACAATTTTATTTCTCTCGAAAAAGACTCTAGTAGCTTTGTTTAAAAAAAAAATAAATAAATTTAAAAAAATTGGATTACAGTTTTCGTTACCGACTGAGCTCGCTTCTGACAGACGGTTTTTCTAGTGACGCTTCGGAAAAAAAAAAAAAAAAAAAATTGCCGCTCGCTCAGAGAGATCGTTGGATTGTTCCAGATACCGGGCAGAACGAGGACGGTCTCGACGTTACAGTCGCCACGGTTCGACGTTACAGTCGCCACGGTTCGACGTCCTTGCCGTGTGTACGTACCAGGGAGAGATCATGAATGAAGGAGGTTCGCGGAAGGATCGATTCGATGGCGGGGGGGGGAGGGGGTAGGAGAGAAGTAGCTGCGAGAAAGACCGAGCTGGAAAGAAGGTTCGTGAGTTTGCATGTGCGCGTGCGCACGCCTGAGCACTGCGCAGGCGAGTTACCACGGTCGGTAAGGTAGATTTCTACTCTCTTTTTTTAATTTAAGTACATCGAGACTCCGACCCGGCATTGAGAGTTCCCGATCGGGGGACCCGTTTTGAGGAATCGAGATCGAGTTACCACGGTCGGTAAAGAAGATTTTGAATCAATTTTTTTTTTTTTTTTTTTTTTTTGAGTTTGTCGAAACTTCCGGCTGGCTCAGATCCAATTGCGGCTGCGAGAAAAGTCGTTTTTCGACTGCCCGGAGGGCCGTCGATACTGGGAATGGCGATTACAGTTTCTACTTACCGACCGAGATCCAAATTTTTTCTAACTTTTTTTGTTTCTTTGGACAAATAAAATATAACGGATAAAAATGGTACAGTGAAGGTTTCGAGTTCTCGAGGTGCACCGGTAGCGTCGTGCCACGCCCCAAACACACTTGCCCCCCCCCTCCCGCATTCGAATCTCTGGATGACGAGTCGTCGCACACACTTAATATATATTATAAATATTATAAATATTTTTTTAAACCAAACAAATATTCAGTTAAATTAAATACATATTTTTCTGTTTAAAGAAAAAAAATTATTTAAACCAAACAAACATTCATTTAGTCCAAACAAATATTTTTTTAAGCCCCCCCCCTCTCAGACAATTTATTATTCTGTCTGCACTCTCCCCCCCAATATATATATTCCATCCGAGGGGTGCAGATGTTCTTCCCGGGGATTTAAATAATTTCATATTAAATTCCTCGTCCTCGGAGGGTTGCCCGAATATGCCCTAAGGATCCATGACGTTTGAGGGGTGGCTCCAAAGGGGGGCACGGGGGGGGGGGGTTAAAGGGGGTGTTTTGCTGGAAGAGTTTGCTTCGGGGGATGTTTAAAAGCCCCGATCCGAGGAACCCTCCATCGGATCAACCCTGACCCACAGTTCGAACGCCCCCCCCCCCCCCCCCCCGCCCCCCCGGGCCCCCGGAAATGCCACTATTGTGTCCCCGAATGTGTACCGTATCCATCAACCTCCCCCTGCTTTCTCGCTTCGCGGATGCGAATTAGCTTCTTCGAATCTTTCTCGCTCTTCTTCTCCGCCCCCCATTCTGCACCAGAATGGGGGCCGGAGGGGGGCGGGGGTGGCTTTTGGGCTGCAGGGGTCTTCACGCGCCGAGCCACTGCCGAGCCGAGGCGACCCTTCTTGCGCAAAAATGGGGCGAGTTTTTCGAGCCGAAGGGGTTCATTGATCTCCTCGGGCCCCCTCGCCCCCCCCCCCCCCCCCCCGAAAAATTGCACTCCCTCGAGTCGCATCGCACGCTGTCCCGTTACTCTCTGTCTCGACGACTTACCCCATCGACATTTTTTTTCTTTTCTAAATCATTGCTAAATTTTTTTTTTTTTTGCCAGATATATAAAATTACATTACGATATATTAACAATAATAGTATTAATAATAAATTTGTATTATATTGTTGTTGCTTTTGTTATATTTATCGTAATATGATTTAACATAACATCTGTTCTCCATTTGCAGTTTCATAAATCACACAAAAATCTTTGCCCTTATAAAAAAAAAAAAAAAAAAAAAAGCGATAAAAAAAAAGAACTCAGTTTATTTTGACGCGTCGTTTTTATTTTGTATATAATTTTTTTTTTGCTTCACAGCCCCCCCCCCGCGCCGCCCTTAGCTCTTTCAAATTATATCGAAACAGGGACTCAACTTTCAAATTTCACACCTCAGCACGAACGGTCCCCCCCTCGAAAGACTCCAAAGCTTCACCCGATCGTGCGACCGGCTGCGGACAATGCGCCCCTCAGCTGCCCCCCCCCCCCCCCACGTTCGTTCGATCACGCCGCCCCGGGGACGGAACCGAAGGGGCACCAGCAGACCCGAAGGCCCCCCTTACACCCCCCCCTGCAGAACCAAATAAGTAATAAGTTACGGCCGTTTCGTGACCGGGACAGATAGATGGATGGAGCGTTTCTGCCGGAGATCGCAGAGGGCACCGAATCGGGACACCGAAGGGGGGCGCCGAAGGGGGGCCCACCAAAATCTCTTCGGTCCGCTCTTCTTGCAGCGCCCGTTTTTCATGAGCCGAACAGCGCATTGTGTCGCTTCTTCGTTTCATCCCCTATCGAAAATTCCCCCCCCTTTGCCCCCCCCCCCCTAATAATCCCCACCAGCGGTTCTTCGACCCTGGCCTTTCCATTTAAAAACCGAGCGGAATATCCACGGAGAGGGGGGGGGGGGGGGCAATATGGTCTGGCGATCGAGAGAATTCCGGGATCGACAGTCGCAGTCGGAGCGTGAAGCTGAAAGGTTTTTCCAGTTTTTTTTTTTGTTTTTTTGGAATTTGGTTTTGGATTCTTTTGGCGCCTTGGTTCGGGCGAGAGTTTTGAGAATCTCGAAGTGTTTTTTATTATTTTTTGTTTATTGCGAGTTTTTCATCGTGAAAGTGTCGAAGTAATTCTGTTCAATTTTTTTTTATTATTATTTTTTTTTTAAGCGCATCTTTCCGGGCTCGTGCGGAGCGCCAGGGCTGAGCGGGGCAAAATGGACCACTTTTAGAATTTTTTTTTTTTTTTGCGTGACGTCGAGAGAAATCGGGAAGGAGTCGGCGAGAGGGCATCGCACCGACTGCGGGAGCGAAGAGGACGACGAAGAGGAGGCCGCAGGATCGAGATGAGAAGAGACACCACACGTGAGTCTGTGCTCCTTGCGTTCACAGCGGGCTTCCATGTGCCAACTTTTCAAAATTCATAAGGCACGCGGTGAATGCTAAGAGCGGACCAATATCAACTCGGAATTTCGATGGACACTTCCAAGTCCCGTATGTTCGATAAATATTAAAGCATACATATATATATATATATATATATATATAATAAATTATCATCGAGGTACATAGATATATATTGTTTTTCTCGCACATGTTCGAAACGTAGGAAAATGTTGAAATTATATTAGAAACTTGCTGTAGAGTGTTCGATGAACTTATCGGCGGATGGGGGAAGATGGGAAAGCGAGAGTGGGGCAAAATGGACCACGTGTGAAAAATTGTTTTTTGGGCCGTGAGCCAAGTATCGGTTCATTTTGTTCATTTTCCCCCGGTGTTCCATTTTGCCCCCCCCCCCCCCCCGCTTCCTTAAGAGCGTGTAGAGGAAGGGGGAATCGAGAGTGGGGCAAAATGGATCACGTGTGAAAAACTTTTTTGTGATTCTTGAGGAAAGTCTCGGTTCGTCTGGAGTGAAAAACGCTGATCCATTTTGCCCCGATGTTCCATTTTGCCCCACTGTTTAATTTTGCCTCCCCCCCTCTCCCTGCGCCTTGTAAATTACGCAATTGAACTCGAAGGATACTGTTGAAATAATGTTAGAAACTTGCTGTAGAGTGTTCGATGAACTTATCGGCGGATGGGGCAAAATGGACCACGTGTGCAAAACTTTTTTGTGGGTCGCGAGCAAAGTCTCGGTTAGTCTGGAGTGGAAGAGACTGGTCCACTTTTGCCCCTGTGTTCCATTTTGCCCCCCTCTTCCTCCGCCTTGTAAGATACGCAATTCGACTCGAAGGATACTGTTGAAATTACATTAGAAACTTGCTGTAGACCGTTTGATGAACTTATCGGCGGATGGGGGAAGATGGGAGCGAGAGTGGGGCAAAATGGACCACGTGTGAAAAACTTATTTGTTGGTCGTGAGCAAAGTCTCGGTTAGTCGGGAGTGGAAAACGCTGGTCCATTTTGCCCCGGTGGTCCATTTTGCCCCCCCCCCCTCCCCCCCTCTTCCTCCGCCTTGTAAATTATGCAATTCGACTTAAGGATTTGTAATTTCTGCACGCTATTAGCGAAAACCTTTCGACACCTGTCCTGCCCCAAGGTAGAATATCGATGACTGTAAAACTGATCTTAAATTTCACCCATAAATGCCCCGTAGGATTGTTAATTAACATAAACGAGTACCGAATAAATTGTGTGTGTGTGTGTGTGTCGTTTATTGAAGTGAAGTTTGTGTAAATCGCATATTTCCTCGATTAAAAAAAAAAAATCCATCCGAAACTCCCGATTGATGCAACCAGTAGAAAAATGATTAATTTTAAGGAAGAGCGGGGCGAGATGGACCCGCATTTTAGTCCGTTCGAGAGGACTTTTAATGTAAAAAAAAAAAAAATTAAAGTGGTCCATTTTGCCCCACTCTGCCTCCTGGATAGATTGGAAACGATTGTAAGGGAGACCGGGGTAAAACGGACCTGTCTCTTATTTGCCCGTTCGAGACGCGACGTTTTTGAACCTTCGGAGATTAAAGAACGAAAGTGGTCCATTTCGACCCGCTCCCTTGATGATTTCAAAGAAGAGCGATTCGAAACAGACCTACGTTCTATGCCGTTTGGGATGAGGCATTTCAGACTTTTTGGAAATTTTAGACAAACAAAAATTTATTAAAGTGGTCCATTTTGCCCCACTCCCCCTTCTGGATGGATTCGAAACGATTGTAAGGCAGACCGGGGTGAAATGAACCTAATTGCCCGTTCGAGACGCCGTTTTTGAACCCTCGGAGATTAAAGAACGAAAGTGGTCCATGTCGCCCCTTGTTGAATTTAAAGAAGAGCGAGTCGAAACAGTTCTATGTTCTATTCCCTTCGAGATGAGACATTTTAGAAATTATAACAAAAAAAAATATTAAAGTGGTCCATTTTGCCCCTCTCCCTCGGATGGACCAAAGAGAAAGAAGCGGGCGTACGAAGATTATTACCGGAGGAGACGGGGGAGGGAGACGCGCTAGCTTCGATTCCGCTAACTCGTTCCGTCAGCAGTCGCGCCGCTGGGCACGAATATCCGGCGTAATGGAAAATTGGGGGAATCCCCGAGCGAGCGTGCGACTGCGAGGTGAGCGCGTCGAGGATTTGTTCCGGGGTTGTATCGACCGGGGTACAAACGGGAGAGCGAGAATCGAGGCGCAACCCGGTGGGGGGAGAGAGAGGGCTCGAAAGTTTAAGGGTGGAAGACTCTCCGGTTGCCCGGCAACTCCACCCTTCGCTGAGGCCACAGCATCCCCGAGTGCACCAGTCTCGCTCGTGTTCGAGCCCCTCGACCGACAGAAAATCACCCACGCGAGCTCGCGAGAAACCGAACCGACTCTGCTGCGTAGACTACGGCGATCGCACTCGACGCTCCCAGTGGTCCATTTTACACGCGTCGGCACCGAATCACCTTCCGTGAGATGAAACGTCGTTCGGAGATTTGTTTTTATCCATAAAAAAAAAAAATAATTAATCATCCAATGGCTGTAAAGAGTTTCCTGCAATTTTTATGTCATTTTTACCTCGTTTACGTATTAATATGTGGTATGGAAAAATCCCGGAAGCGATGTCGTCAGATGAAAAATTAAAGTCTTTTTAATTGTCATTCGAGATAAAGCATCGTTTGAACATTGTTTTTAGCCATTAAAAAAATGAATAATTAATGCCTGTAAAGAGAGTTTTCTGCAATTTTTATTTCATTTTTACCTCGTTTACGTATTATATGGTATAGAAAAAATCGCGTTAAAGGTGTCGTCAGATGAAAAAATAAAATGTTCTTAAACGTCGTACGAGAGGAAAGTTCTTAAATGCCTTGAGTCCTGAATCCCTAAATCTGGAGAATCTCTTAGTGTGTCCCAATTCACGTAGGATTTGCAGAACTTTCGCCTGAAGTTATTTGCACGTAATAGGAGTCCCGGAGTAGAAGGTAGAGTCGGAGGCGAAACGGGATGCTGCCTAGGCTCCAGGGTGGTGAGTCACGTGACCTCGCCGTCAGTTTCGCCGAAGCTCAGACCGACGTTGTTTCCTTCGACTTGGAGTTAAAGTTCTCCAGGCACTGTCCGGGTAGGTTGCTCGCTCGGTGATGCGAACACGAGTCTGATCGGGGCAAAACGGAGTACCAGAAAAATTGCAAAAAAATTAACCGAACCATTGGAAAGACTGGGGCAAAATGGGACACCAAAAAAAAAATCGCAAAAATTAATTGCAAATCCGGACAGACTGGGGCAAAATGGGACAGAAAAAAAAATCGTAAAGACTGGGGCAAAACGGGACACGAAAAAAAAAAATCGTAAAAATTAATAGCGTTACCGGCCAGACTGGGGCAAAACGGGACACCGAAAACAATCAGATAAATCCTAGAAATTAATTGCGACACCGGGCAGACCGGGGCAAGATGAGTCTCAAAAGTGCACGCAGGTGCAAAGTGCGAGCCACTGTGCGGGAATCTCGGAGTCGACTGGGCGAGTGGTGAGTCGAGATGGAAATGAAGTATCGCACTGTGTGCATGTGAGCCGGATTGCCCGGTGGCACCGAGGAGGAAATTTTCGACGTGCCACGCCCCAGTCTCGGAGACTTCCTGAGTGACGGGAAGCTCCGGCGTAGCCTCCTCCGTGTCTCGTTTTCCGACGTGCGCCGCCGATAACCGAAACTCCTCGCACCCTCTCCAGTGTACAAATCGAGGGGCGCGAACCACCTCCGATATTCTCCGTCGAGCACTCAGGACGCACTTTGTCCTCGCGGATCACGGATATTATCCCCGAAAGGTGAGAAAGAGTAAATCTGATATGCGGAGGTGCTCGAAAGCCCGAAATTCTTCGCGAGCAATGGGAGAGCTGCGCGGCATGGAGCTGATTCGCGCGCACGTGCGGAGTGGAGGCGAGGGGGGCAAAATGGAACACCGGGGTAAAATGGACCACTCGAATTTTTTAAGGGGCAAATTGAAAGTGTGATCTCGAATGGAGGACAGGTTCGTTTTTCCAGGTGGGCCATTTTGCCCCCCTTACACAAATTGATGGTAGGAAGGTGGCTGGAACTCCGAAATTATTCGCAAGTACGACAGAGAGAGAGGCAGAGGGGCAAAATGGAACACCGGGGCAAAATGGACCACCTGTATGAATCGCGTGGCGAATTAAGTGTAATCTCGAATGGAAGACGGATTCGTTTTGCCCGATGAGCCATTTTGCCCCACTTCTCCAAATTGATGGCTGGAAGGTGACTGAAATTCAGAAATTCTTCGGAAGCATGACAGAGAGAGAGAGGCAGAGGGGAGAGGGGGTAATATGGACCACCGGGGCAAAATGGACCACATGTATGAATCACGTGGCGAATTGAGTGTAATCTCTGATGGAGGAGACTGGTCCATTTTGCCCCACTGGTCCATTTTGCCCCGCCGGTCCATTTTGTTCCGCCGGTCCATTCCCCCCCCCCCCCTGCCGGTCCATTTTGCCCCAAACCGAGCTAGGAATTTTTGCGAGAGAGCTAACGAGACTCTCCCTCTCTCTCTCTCTCTCTCTCTCTCTCTTTCTCTCTCTCTCTCTCGGTCCAGGGATGAAGTGTGTGACAGACTCCGCGAGTGAGCGAACGAGATGCAGAAGCACGGGGACTCGAAGGGATCCTCGATGGAGCTCGGGAAGGGGCGATGGGATGAAGGGGGTGGTTTTGCGGGGGGGGGGGAGAGCCGAGATGCGAGGCGGGGGAGAGATCAATACCGGGTCGCTAGGCAACGAGCCTCCGGCGATCTCGGTCCGAGCAGACAGGGTGCCGCCAGGCCGAAGTCACCCCCCCCCCCCGCCCCCCGCCCTCCGAGACCGACGCCATCGTCGCTACTACACGATCGTCATTCCCCGTGTCGATCTTTCAAACACACCGCGCGCGCGCACACACACGTACGAGCCGTGCTCCTCACGCGCGAGCCGACGGGAGAAACCTCTGGCCTCTATATGAATCTGCCTTCCCTCAGCAGGAAAAGCGTACGTGTGCTCGCGTTTGTGGCCAAAATCGAACCATTTTGCCCCGCAGCAGGTAGATTGGTTCTCGATGAGAGATGGTTTTTATAGAGTGGTCCATTTTGTCCCAGTGCCTTCGATTGAGACGAGACTTCTTCATCGCTTGGTTGTCGAGAGACTTTTTTTTTCTTAAAGGCTGGTCCATTTTGCCCCGCGAGCTCAGAGACTTCTTTTTTCTTTGGTTAGTTCTCATCTAGAGATATTTCTTTTGAGGGTGATCCATTTTGCCCCGGGAGCTTAGGACTTCTTTTTTCGTCGCTTGGTTCTCGTCTGGAGAATTTTTTTTTTTTTTTTTTTAAAGAGTGGTCCATTTTGCCCCGGTGCCTTCGTCCGAGTTGACTTTTTTCGTATTTTTTTGTTTTGCTTCGTGAAATTTATTATGTTTTTTCAGTGTGGTCCATTTCGCCCTCCGGTGTGCCATTTGACCCCGTCGAGCCTCCGACTACCCCCGGACCGTCGAACCACATCACAGAGTATGTCAACGTTGAAACTGTAGCAGCAGGTGGCCTATGCATGTATTACGGGAAACTTCGATATTCACGTCAAATGCAGCACGGTGATGGCGGCGGGGGCGGGGGGGGGGGGGAGGGGTTGATTCTGTAGCATAGCCTGCAGGAAGGCAAAGAGCTCTCGGAGCAGAGATGGAGCATCGATTGCCGGCTGGAAATGCGCGTGGTAATTCGCGAGCGAGATGTCTCTTTTTTTCACGGTTTTTTTTTTTGTTTTCGTCGATGGAGGGCTTTGTTTTTATTACTCACTTCATTGGGACAATTGACAGAGCATAGCAACACCTCGCATTATCCAGTGCTTAGCCGGTTCCCTCGTCGGCAGCCACATTGCGATTACGAAATTCGTCGAGTGTCCCGTTGTCGAGAGAATTCCTCGTCGCTCAGCTGTCTTGTAAACCGGACATGTGTAGGTCAGCTTCTCCACCACTTGCTCCCTCGTTATTGGTAACAACCACAGCTGCACGCATTATTAATCATTATACAAAAAGAATAATCAAATAAAAATATCTTACATATTAGAGTTTGTCCGATTTATGAAATATGATTTTAGGGAAGATTTTCAACTTGTCGAAACATTTTTTTTTTTTTTTTCTTAAATAAATATAAATTTATCTTTTGCACGTTGATCGTGCAAAAACTCACGTATGGAACGTTGTCGAAGAGGACTTTCGGCAGTGACTCGTCGAGCGTCATCGAATTCATATTGAATCGTGCGCCGTCCAGGAAAAGGCCGTAAACGTAAATTCCGTCGATCGGCGGTTCGGTGAATGCCGTCTCCTTTAGCGGCACGAAATCGTATATCAAGAGATCAATCGGAATCGAATATTTTCTCGCGTAATTCTGACGAGCACCGGTCAGAAAGGCTTGAGTGAAGTAGAAACCGGACAGCCAGAAAGTCGTCGGAGGACCCTCGTTGAACCAGACCTTGAGAAATCGCTTTAGATCACTATTTTTCTCCGTAACGTCACTTCCGATTTTAAAAATCTCACTTTTAAACCAGATGTGACGTCACGCAGACAAACATTTGAAACATTTCGTTGTGACGTCACTTACGGTTTGGAAATCTCAGTTCTTCGACCGGAAGTGATGTCACGCGAGAGAACGTCACTTCCGGCATAAAAATCTCACTTTTCAACAGTCTTCAAAAACCGAGATCTTCGACAGAAGTCACGTCATGGGGGAAAACGTCACTTCCGGTTAAAAAAAAAAAAAAAAAAAGATAGAAATGTTCAAACCGGAAATGACGTTTTCCCGTATGACGTCACTTCCGGTCAAAAAAAAAAAACGAGATTCTTCAAACCGGAAATCAATCTTGCCCGCATGACGTCACTTCCGGTCAAGAATCGAGATTCTTCAAACCGGAAATAAATCTTGCCCGTATGACGTCACTTCCGGTAAAGAATCGAGATTTTCAAACCGGAAATGACGTTTTCCCGTATGAGCTCACTTCCGGAGTAAAACCGATGACGGTTAAAAGATAAGATTTTCAAACCGGAAATGACGTTTTCCAGTATGACTTCACTTCCGGTAAAAAAAAAAAAACCGATTTCGGTTAAAAATCGAGATTTTCAAAGCGGAAGTCATGTTTTTCCGTATCAATGATCGATATTTTTAAATCGTAAATGACGTTTCTCCGTATGACGTCATTTCCGGTCAAAGGTCAGTATTTTCAAACGGTAAATTAGGTTTTTGCCTATGACGTCACTTCCGATTATAAACAGATTTGCAAACCGGAATGTGACAAGATATTTGTGTGATTCAATTTGTGATCGGCTGTTTAGAATGATCGATCTGTCAACCTCGAGAAATCGGAGTCGTCGCAGGAAGTCTTGAATGTAACTCCCAAGCGGTTTCAGAGAAGGATAAGAATTGGCTTTCCAGGTAGTCGGTATTTTGGCTGTTACGATGGCGCCGTAAACTTCCTCGAGTGCGGAGTCCATTACGACGAGACCCTTGATGGCTCTCTGGACATTTACGAGGCTGTTCCTTATGGTGTTCAAAAGTTTGTTGAACCTTCCCATTTCCTGAACGAGAACGGTGTTCATGCTCTGCTTGTACGAGGTCGGATATCTCTCGATGGCGTCGACGAGATCGTACTCAGTCGGTAACTTGGAGAGTATATCGGCGGCGACGCCGTAGACCGTCTCGTCGGGTGTCTTGACGCCCTCTACCTCCGTCGATCCGGTGTCCTGAAGAAGAGTCAGAAATTAAAAAAAAAAAAAGCGACGAAAAAGAAAACAGCAAAATTCCCGAAGGCGACGTCGAGAGTAGGTAAATTACCACGGTCGGTAACAAAAACTGTAATCAACTTTTCTCACGGATGGCGCAATGTACGATCAAACGAGAGGTCTTATTCCTCTCAGTTTCGTCTCTGGGTAGACTTGAGATTAGACGAAACGCCGCCCTCCCCGTCCAAGCCGTGCTCGGTCGGTAACAAAGACTGTAATCAACTTTTCTCAGGAATAGCGGCAGATACACCCGAAAGAAGAGTGTCATCCAACGCCGGTACGACATCCGCAGTGGATGACACTTCTCGTTTGACCGCGCGTTCCGCCATTGCCGAGAAAAGTTGATTACAGTTTTTGTTACCGACCGTGGTAACTCATTTACTCTAAACACGAGAATGAGAAGTTCTATCCGTCTCAGTTTCGTCTCTGAGAAGGCTTGAAACTCGATGAAACGCCGCCCTCTCATCCCAAACCGTGCCCGGTCGGTAACAGAAACTGTAATCAACTTTTCTCAGGGAATGGCGGCAGATACACCCGAAAGAAGAGTGTCATCCAACGCCGGTACGACATCCGCAGTGGATGACACTTCTCGTTTGACCGCGCGTGCCGCCATTCCCGAGAAAAGTTGATTACAGTTTTTGTTACCGACCGCGGTAACTCATTTACTCTAAACACGAGAATGAAAAGTTCTATCCGTCTCAGTTTCGTCTCTGAGAAGGCTTGAAACTCGATGAAACGCCGCGCTCTCATCCCAAACCGTGCCCGGTCGGTAACAGAAACTGTAATCAACTTTTCTCAGGAATAGCGGCAGATACACCCGAAAGAAGAGTGTCATCCAACGCCGGTACGACATCCGCAGTGGATGACACTTCTCGTTTGACCGCGCGTGCCGCCATTCCCGAGAAAAGTTGATTACAGTTTTTGTTACCGACCGCGGTAACTCATTTACTCTAAACACGAGAATGAAAAGTTCTATCCGTCTCAGTTTCGTCTCTGAGAAGGCTTGAAACTCGATGAAACGCCGCGCTCTCATCCCAAACCGTGCCCGGTCGGTAACAGAAACTGTAATCAACTTTTCTCAGGAATAGCGGCAGATACACCCGAAAGAAGAGTGTCATCCAACGCCGGTACGACATCCGCAGTGGATGACACTTCTCGTTTGACCGCACGTGCCGCCATTCCCGAGAAAAGTTGATTACAGTTTTTGTTACCGACCGTGGTAACTCATTTACTCTAAACATGAGAATGAAAAGTTCTATCCGTCTCAGTTTCGTCTCTGAGAAGGCTTGAAACTCAATGAAACGCCGTCCTCTCATCCCAAACCGTGCCCGGTCGGTAACAGAAACTGTAATCAACTTTTCTCAGGAATAGCGGCAGATACACCCGAAAGAAGAGTGTCATCCAACGCCGGTACGACATCCGCAGTGGATGACACTTCTCGTTTGACCGCGCGTGCCGCCATTCCCGAGAAAAGTTGATTACAGTTTTTGTTACCGACCGCGCTAACTCATTTAGCTCTTAACGAGAGAATCCGCCAAGCCGCTATGAACACGATACTATTACCTTACTCCAAGAGCTCTTTAGATGTTTCCACGTAAAAAAAAAAAAAAAAACAAAGTACAACATTAAAGTTCAGTATTGATAAGTTAATGCTTGGCATTTACTAGTCCGGAGAGCTTACCGTGTCCTCCTGAGTGAGCGGCGTGGATCAAACGTGCACTAGTCAATATCGCTGGATTTATTGTCTATTGGAGTCGCAATTTTGTTCATACCTGCGTCAGCAGAATTGAAGTGATCATCAGTTGGGTTTCCTGCTGATCCTTTATTATATCCGCGTTGTCGTTCATCCCGAAGACACTAGGGCCGGTTGTCATCGGCAAGTTTCTCACGTAGTCGAGAAACTCGCTGTGTCCGGATGCCTTTGGCACGTAATAATGACCCGACGGGTCGAACAGATAGTTCGGATCCTCGACCACTTGCTCGCAGTAGAACTTTGAGAGGATCGTTATCAGTGTCCTTCTATCCCACTCGTCGGTCACACGACCACCGTAATTGCACTCGCCTTGGGAAATATTTCATTCGTTTTTCAGGTGAATTATACATTCGGGTTGTGAAAAGTACAACGTTGAGAAAAAATTGAGATCAAGTTGAGAACAAGTTGAGAACAAGTTGAGAACAAGTTGAGAACAAGTTGAGAACAAGTTGGGAACAAGTTGAGAACAAGTTGAGAACAAGTTGAGAACAAGTTGAGAACAAGTTGGGAACAAGTTGAGAACAAGTTGAGAACAAGTTGAGAACAAGTTGGGAACAAGTTGGGAACAAGTTGGGAACAAGTTGAGAACAAGTTGGGAACAAGTTGGGAACAAGTTGGGAACAAGTTGGGAACAAGTTGGGAACAAGTTGGGAACAAGTTGGGAACAAGTTGGGAACAAGTTGGGAACAAGTTGGGAACAAGTTGGGAACAAATTGGGAACAAGTTGGGAACAAGTTGGGAACAAGTTGGGAACAAGTTGGGAACAAGTTGGGAACAAGTTGGGAACAAGTTGGGAACAAGTTGGGAACAAGTTGGGAACAAGTTGGGAACAAGTTGGGAACAAGTTGGGAACAAGTTGGGAACAAGTTGGGAACAAGTTGGGAACAAGTTGGGAACAAGTTGGGAACAAGTTGGGAACAAGTTGGGAACAAGTTGAGACAAAGCTGGGACCAAGCTGGGACCAAGCTGGGACCAAGCTGGGACCAAGCTGGGACCAAGCTGGGACCAAGCTGGGACCAAGCTGGGACCAAGCTGGGACCAAGCTGGGACCAAGCTGGGACCAAGCTGGGACCAAGCTGGGACCAAGCTGGGATCAAGCTGGGACCAAGCTGGGACCAAGCTGGGACCAAGCTGAGATCAAGCTGAGATAAAGTTGAAGACAAGTTGACAATAAGTTGATATCAAGTCGAGATTAAGTATAAAAGTAAGTTGAAGACGACCAACCTGTGAGATACTTGAGAGCCTCGTATTGAACGTCATCGTACTGCTCCAGAAATATCTTGAGTTGGAGGACACTTATGCGAAGGTCAGTCTCGTTGAATTCGTACGGATTGTTCCAGCCTATCGGACCGAATTTCCTGCGCTCCTGAACAATGGCGTGGAAGAAGCACAGTGAGAAGAGCATCTTCTTGAAGGACTCGCTCTGCTTCGAGGTATCGTAGAATTCGGGATCGCAGATGGGATCCTTAAAGTCGCAAACTTATAGAACCGTTTACCGCGATGACATCGAGGGGGAGAAAGCGAGATGGAGAGCGAAGATGAAAAGCGGTCGAGTGACACTGTACATACATATATATATACACATACCTGCAAGTAGGATCTCGTGATATTGGATCTGAGACCCTTCGGCGGCTCGTTCGTCATCTTGACCCCATTCTGCAGAACGCTAACCGGGAAATGATCAGCCGGGTAGCTCGTGAGCCACAGTCGGAAATCCGGATGAACCGTTTCCGTCGTGAAACCCTCGCATATCTGTTAGGGGTGCAAACAAATCGATTTGAATAAATCACCGGATTTTTGAGGGGGCCATTTTGTTTTTTTTTTTTTTTTTTTTGTGTAGGAATAAATTCTGCGAGACCTTTTCTAGAGTGCCCATCCAACTCTTGGCCAGATGACAATTCTGAAGGATGACCCACGTGCCGTTCTTGACGCCCTCGTCAATGAGACTGACGGCGATCGGTCCCTGACCTTGCCCAAGGGAGAGCGAGAACAATCTGTTGGTACCGAAGCCTTGGTCGTCGGCGAATTTCAACAGTACAGCGGTGGGATCGGCGCCGGGCGTCAGGACAAAGATCAGAGGGATGCAGCAAAAGGAGTCGGCGTAGGAGGAGGCCAGGTCGAAGGGCGGTGGTTCGATGTACTGCCTGCCCAGCTCGACTGCGAGAAAATCGCTAATTCTAAGTTCAGCCGGTTCGGAGTCATCCCAGGCATTGATTACTCTCTAAGTTCGCTGGGTCGATGTCTTCCCAATGGTCATTGCAGTCCCCAATTGCTTTGATGTGCCAAGGCAAAGTCTCCACAAAAGTCATCCCAACCCCTGATCACTTTAAGTCTCCTGGGTCAAAGGCTCCCCAAGAGTCATCCCAGGCTCTGATCGCTCTAAGTCCACCTGGGTCAAAGTCTCCCTAAGAGCCATCCCAGCCCGTGATCACTTTAAGTCTCTTGGGTCAGAGTCTTCCCAAGAGTCATCCCAGTCTGATTACTCTAAGTCCACCTGAGTCAAAGTCTCCCCAAGAGTCATCTGAGTCCCTGATCACTTTAGGTCTCCTGGGTCAAAGGCTCCCCAAGAGTCATCCCAGGCTCTGATCGCTCTAAGTCCACCTGGGTCAAAGTCTCCCTAAGAGCCATCCCAGCCCGTGATCACTTTAAGTCTCCTGGGTCAAAGTCTTCCCAAGAGTCATCCCAGTCTGATTACTCTAAGTCCACCTGAGTCAAAGTCTCCCCAAGAGTCATCTGAGTCCCTAATCACTTTAAGTCTCCTGGGTCAAAGTCTTCCAAAGAGTCATCCCAGTCTGATTACTCTAAGTCCACCTGGGTCAAAGTCTCCTTAAGAGCCATCCCAGTCTGATTACTCTGAGTCTCCGGAGTCAAAGTCTTCCTAAGAGTCATCCCATTCGGATTACTCTAAGTCCACCTGGGTCAAAGTCTCCCCAAGAGTCATCCCAGTCTGATTACTCTAAGTCCACCTGGGTAAAAGTCTCCTTAAGAGCCATCCCAGTCTGATTACTCTAAGTCTCCGGAGTCAAAGTCTTCCTAAGAGTCATCCCAGTCGGATTACTCTAAGTCCAACTGTGTCAAAGTCTCCCCAAGAGTCATCTGAGTCCCTGATCACTTTAAGTCTCCTGGGTCAAACGCTTCCCAAGAGCCATCCCATTCTCTGATTACTTTAAGTCTCCTGAGTCAAAGTCTCCCCCAAGAGCCATCCCAGTCCCTGATCACTTTAAATCTCCTGGGTCAAAGTCTTCCCAACAGTCATCCTAGGCCTTCATTACTCTAAGTTCCCACGGCTTAAAGTTTCCCACCAAAACTCCGACTATAACGATTCTTGACGACATTTTTCACTAGGATGATGTTTTCACATTCAAACAAAGAGTCTCCTGTTTCTTATCGCACATACCTTCGACGAATAGCTGCACCGATGGCACAACTTTGTCGGGCCTGAGACAGCGGAGCACGAGCATCTTCTCGAAGAGGCTCAGCTTATCGAACGGCGCCGGAAAGCTCAAGGATTGTGGCTCCCTGTGATCGAACACGTGTTTCCAAAGACCGGTACTGCTCTTCAAGGATTCGATGATACCCTGAAGAACATCAAGATAATTTTATTTTCCTCCGTCGATATTTGATGCTGTTCTCTTTTAGCTCACTGCGAAACCGGTGACGTCTTCCAGCCGGCAAAATTCATCCCAGGACTTCGACGGCAGCCACTCGGTGGGATTGGCGTGAGGATTCTCAAGGCCGATGCCGCCGGTCAGGAGGAACATCCACTGGGCCATTGAAACTCTTCCCTGCTTGTTCAGCAGATTCACCGTCAGTATCAGAGAAAACACCAGCTTGTCCTTCTCGAAGAGCGAACGACAAATGTTCACGTACAGCGAGTAAGTGAAACACTTGGTCAGATCCTTGAGACGCTGCTGAACGTCCTCGACCGGCGGCGTGTTGTCAATCGTGCTCTTGAAAAGATTGACGAACCACACCAACGAGTACTGGTACATCGGGTCGATGTTCGCCAGGACAGCTAGACCAATGTTTTGAATCAAGTTAGTTCTCTTCGGGAACGTTGAGACCTTTCGGAAGCTACCCAAAGAAACCCCCCAAAGTAAAAAACAAGATCACCGATGGTGAAGAAGAGAACGGTGCTGTAGACCGCGATCGGAGTGTACTGCAACCTGGCCGCGTCGATGGACTTCTCGGTCGCCTCGGCGACGGTCTGTTTGGCCTGGATCTCGTTCGAGAGAACCTTGGAGGAGCTCAGAACGGCGATCGCCGTCTGGTCCTCGAGTATGTTCTCGTCCGACTCGGACAGTACCTCGAGGATTTTGTCCTCGATCTCCTTCAGCATCCTAGAAAAAAAGAAATGATCCATAGATCGTTTTTGTTTTACCGACGGCCGGTGAGGGATCAAGGAGAACGATCGGGTACTTCTTATTGGCAGCTCCTTGGACGATGAGCTGATTCTTCTCGGACTCGAGATCGGGCCTCTCCTTGGCGACGACTATGCCGAGCAGTTGGTCCTCCAAACCCACCGGAGTGATCATGAAGTTCAGCAGTGTGACTTTGACCGCGACTTCCGGCAGATAGTGAGGGTTGCGGAGCTTGGTCGTTATGTAGAACCTGCGTGGATGACGATGGTCGGTTGGTCGGTTGGTCCACAAGATGTTTAATCGAGAATGTTTAAAGAGCCTCACCTGAACTTCTCATTGTACTCGACGATGGAGTCTCCGAGTTTGATGCACCATGAACCAGCTGACTTGAAGGTCTGCTTGAGCAGGAGCGGTTCCAGCGCCGCGTCCAGATCCTCACCGACGTTCTCCAGTAGGACGGGTTGTCCGAACTGGATGGCGTTCTCCAGGATCCTGATGTAGTCGCTCTGGCTGAGTCTGACCACGTGGACATTGGCGGTGCGCTCCATGCTCTTGACCCACTTGTTCGCCTGTCCCTGAGGATCGATCATGAGCGGCCACCTTCTGGACTTCACGACGACGATCGCGTTGTCGACGGAGAAGAGATCGCTGGGTAGTCCGGAGATGTTCCACGATCTGATGAGGACCGGATCGCCGAGAATCTGGTTGAGCTGGAAGTCCCGTGCGCAGACGACCTCGAGGTCCGTGCAAATCCTGATCCACTTGTCCAGCTGACGTTGTCTGTAGTGAGCGGTGAAGACGCCGAGATAGGCGACGAAGCCCGAAGCGACGAGTATGTCGCCGGTGAGCTTGAAGTAGCGTTCGCCGAGAGTCCTGGCGGTCTCGGACCACCTGTTGTACTCGCCGCCGAGGCCGCCGATGAGCTCCTCGGCGCGTCGCAGCTTCTTTTCGCAGTCGTCGACCTCGTCGGTCATCGACTGGTAGTCGGACTTTCGCTGCGCCAACAATTCCTCGAGTCTGCGAACCCGCGCCTGGACCTCACTCAACTGACCCCTCTTGATCTCCAGGGCGGCCATCGCCTCGGCGTACTCGGCCTCCGCCCTGGCCAGGGCGACCTTCTTCGGCGCTACGACCTTTGCGACCGTGTCGTACTCCGAGAGGGCGATGACCCATTTGCAGAGGCCCTCGCAGGCGGTCGAGGCGTTCCTTATCTTGTCCGGATCGAAGTTTGGATTCGTCAGAATGGTCGTTCGAATCTTCGTCATTATCTTCTCGGGGATGTTGTCCTTGTCGAAGGTCAGGAGACCCTCGAGGAACTTCATGTCGCCGAGGACGCGGAGCGACGCCTTCCAGTAGTCGTCGACTATCTTGCCGGCTTCGCTCTGAATCCTTTCCGGTTTTACGTCCTGAAACAACGATCGAGGAACTCTGAATTCATAGGTGGATAACGTCATAGGTGGATAACGTCATAGATGGATAACGTCATAGCTGGATAACGTCATAGCTGGATAACGTCATAGCTGGATAACGCCATAGCTGGATAACGCCATAGCTGGATAACGTCATAGCTGGATAACGTCATAGGTGGATAACGTCATAGGTGGATAACGTCATAGATGGATAACGTCATAGCCGCATAACGTCATAGCCGGATAACGTCATAGCTGGATAACGCCATAGCTGGATAACGCCATAGCTGGATAACGTCATAGCTGGATAACGTCATAGGTGGATAACGTCATAGGTGGATAACGTCATAGGTGGATAACGTCATAGGTGGATAACTTCATAGGTGGATAACGTCATAGGTGGATAACGTCATAGGTGGATAACGTCATAGGTGGATAACGTCATAGGTGGATAACTTCATAGGTGGATAACGTCATAGCTGGATAACGTCATAGCTGGATAACGTCATAGCTGGATAACGTCATAGGTGGATAACGTCATAGGTGGATAACGTCATAGGTGGATAACGTCATAGGTGGATAACGTCATAGGTGGATAACGTCATAGGTGGATAACGTCATAGGTGGATAACGTCATAGGTGGATAACGTCATAGGTGGATAACGTCATAGGTGAATAACGTCATAGGTGGATAACGTCATAGGTGGAAACGTCATAGGTGGATAACGTCATAGGTGGATAACGTCATAGGTGGATAACGTCATAGGTGGATAACGTCATAGATGGATAACGTCATAGCTGGATAACGTCATAGCTGGATAACGTCATAGCTGGATAACGCCATAGTTGGATAACGCCATAGTTGGATAACGTCATAGGTGGATAACGTCATAGGTGGATAACGTCATAGGTGGATAACGTCATAGGTGGATAACGTCATAGGTGGATAACGTCATAGGTGGATAACGTCATAGATGGATAACGTCATAGCTGGATAACGTCATAGGTGGATAACGTCATAGGTGGATAACGTCATAGGTGGATAACGTCATAGCTGGATAACGTCATAGCTGGATAACGCCATAGCTGGATAACGTCATAGCTGGATAACGTCATAGGTGGATAACGTCATAGCTGGATAACGTCATAGCTGGATAACGTCATAGCTGGATAACGTCATAGCTCGATAACGTCAAATTTACCTTCAATATGCAGATGGCTTCCATCACTAATTTCACTCCCGCCGGAGGATTCTTCATAGTCTTGACGATCTGTATATCCTGCGACGTCAGAGTATTAAGCGCGGCGTTCGCTGCATTCAGAATCGGCATCACCAGTTCCAAATCCGCGTTGCACTCGACGCGAATCTCTTCCGCAGCTCCGGCAACCACCTGCGACGAAACACTCGTGGGGAAGTCTCGAATCATCTGACCTTCACGAAGTGGTGAAGTGGACGAAGTGAAATTACCAGAGCGGCCTCCTCGTCCTTCTTGACGACCCTCTCGATGGCCGAGACTTCCTCGCTCTCGCTCTCCACGCTGGCCAGCATCCTCTCGACGTCCTTCGCAGCCTCGATCAGCTTCGGCTGCAGAGCCACCAGGATCTCCTGCATCCTCTCAACTTGCTTGTGCGTGGAGTCGAGCTTTCCCAGACCCGCCTCGTATCTTCTCTTTCCCTCGAGCACCTCCGACCGCTTCTTCGCCAGAAGGTCCTTGAAAGTATTTATCAGCTCGAGGTATGACGTCGGAGTCACGTAGTTGTATCTGAAGCGACCAAATTTGGATTATCAACCATTTTTTTTTTTTATGTTAAAAGTTTTTTTTCAGACTGGTAAAACTAGTGTGACTTACTTATTGTAAAATCTTATTATATTCTTATCTTATTATATTCAAAATCTTATTATATAACTTATTGTAAAATCTGCGTTACGCGTTACCAATAATGTGACTTACTCTACTGTAAAATCTGCGTTACGTGTCACCAATAATGTGACTTACTCTACTGTGAAATCTGCTTTACGCGTTAGGTGTTCCCAATAATTCGACTTGCTCTATTGCGAAATGGGCGTAACGTCTAACGGGTAACTGGTTACGCGTAACAGGTAACGCGTAACGCGACTTACTCTACCCCGAAATCTTACTCTACCCCGAAAATTGACAAAAAGTCCATAAAGAAGTTTCACTTGAAAAAATCCACCTGCCGAGCCGTTGAAGGAATTCCCTCGACAGTTCCTGAGTGGAGGTGTGAAAGTACTGGCACATCTCGATGCAGGCGTCCCGTTCGCCGTCCGGAAGATCGATCTCGCCGAGGAACTTGGTAGCGACCGCCAGAAGGGCGTCCTCCGGCCAGGGTTGTAGCCAGTCGATCGTGCAGCAGTTCACCAGAGCCGGAAACTTTCTTATCCTGGTGCGGAAACTCCCGCCGATCGGCGACATCGCCACGACGATGTGGAGCTGATCCCTGACGACCTGGACGAAGAAGTTGAAGAGGGCGACCGGACTTCCGTCGGTCTGCATCGACTTGTCCCGCTGACGATCGATCTGCCTCATCCTCTCGCATATCTCGGTCTTCTCGTCGCTGGCGAAGAGATTCGGCACCTCACCGGAGTTCATGAGGTTGCTTATGTCCTCGAGAAAGGACTCCTCCTTGATCTGCATGTCGGTGAAGAGGAAGGTCGTGTGAAGGTCGCTGGAGGCGCTCTTCCGCAGGATTGTCTTCAGGTCCTCGCGCCACTCGTACGCCCCGTACTGCCTGGCTATCTCGACCTGGAAGAGATGCGCAACGAGCGTCATTTCTCGTTGACGTCGATCGACGCAAAAAACGACCTTCGCATTGACCGCCGTTTTGGTATTTATCGAATCGTCATGTGCAATGACGGTCATTTTCATAAACAAGCAGTAGAAAGTTGTGGTGCCATTTTTTGGGCATTTTTTTTTGTCAGTGCCATGTTTTGGTCATTTTTTGTCATCGTCATTTTTTTTTTGTCATTTTTGTCGGCATAAGTTTTTCGTCCATAAAATCACCGATCATAAGATCGGTGCGGATCTCTACCTGAAAGATCTCGTGGTCGGCTATGTGGGAGGCCAAGCGAGTCAGGGACTGACGACCGGAACCGCCGACTCCGACCAGGAGGGCGTGACTCCTCGGCTGCATCATTATACGGCATATCTTTGAGAGATGCTCGACCGCGAACCTGAAGAGTACCAGATTCATGGGTTTCTTCGAGATGGAGTTGTACTCGTCGAGAAACTCCTGAACGACGAGGGCCAGATGGTCCAGACTGTCGACCTCCATGTAGAGCTTCCGGTCGTCTTGGGGACGCTGAAAGTCGCAGTAGACCAGGTTTCGCAGCTGGGTCTCGGTTATCCGGGCGGCCTGGGGCACGGCGAAGTCGGCGAACAACTGGTCCATGTCCTCATCGAGGCGCTCCGAAAGGGTCGACCTTATCTGCTCCACCAGCCAGGAGGTGTCCGACTCGTCCACTAGACGATCGCCGTAGACGCGCAGCAACTCGTGGACCCACAAACGCTTCATGGATTGCTGGACAAAAAGATTCGTTGAATTGTCAGGTCGATCGCTTGGTTTTATCTCGGTGGAGAGTAGTCATTAACCCGTCTTCGTTAACCCGTCTTCGTTAACCCGTCTTCGTTAACCCGTCTTCATTAACCCATCTTCGTTAACCCGTCTTCATTAACCCATCTACGTTAATCCACCTGCCTTGACCCATCTGCCTCAGTCCTATCTGGATCAACCCTATCCGCCCCAACCTATCGGCTCCAACCCTATCGGCCCCAACCCTATCTGCTCCAACCCTACCTGCTCCAACCCTATCTGCTCCAACCCTATCTGCCCCAACCCTATCTACCACAACCCTATCTGCCTCAATGCTATTTGCCTTATAACCCTATCTGCCTCAATCCTATCTGTCTCAACCCTACCAGACTCAATGCTATCTGCCTCAATCCTATCTGCCTCAACCCTATCTGGCTCAATCCTATGTGCCTCAATCCTGTCTGCCTCAACCCTATCAGCCTCAATCCTATGTGCCTTAATCCTATCTGCCTCAACCCTATCTGCCTCAATCCTACCTGCTTCAATCCTATCTGCCTCAATCCTATCTGCATCAACCCTATCTGCCTCAATTCTATCTGCATCAACCCTATCTGCCTCAATCCTGTCTGCGTTAAAAACTAAGAAACGAAGAAACAAAAAAAATACTTCCTCCACAAAGAAAAACGAGACGACATGTTCCTAAATCACCGCCGGAGTAAGAACCCTACCGCGTTCGGCATGGCTTCGGGCGACGAAAGAAGAACGCCCTGTATGACCCTCGAGAAGTCCCGAAGATTGAACAGATAGTGCGACTTCGCCGGCGTCGGAAGAAGGTACTTGAGAGTCGCCTTGTAGACATCCAATGTCCCAAGAACAATCTGCTCGCCGCACAGCTCGAAGCCCTTGTCGAATCCCCGTGTCTCGAGATGCCAGGTGACGATCTTCGAGAAAATGGTCGTCATGACATCGTCACCGAACTCCGAGATCCCGAGGGTGAAGAAGTGGCGCTTGAATCTCGGCGTGACGTCTTTGCCGCTCGACGGCGGTCCCATCGCGCAAACTAGCTGCACGTCAACGAGATTGAAGGGCATGACGTCTTTTCTGTCGTACCATGTCCAGTGGTCCAGCCACTGTCTCAGGAGCTCGATGGGAGGCTGAGCGCCGTATTCCTCCCTGGACGGCATTGAGACATCGTCGACGAAGACGACCCAGTGCTTTCCTGGCGGCGCACCGTAAACGCCTTTTCTCCGCTTGTCCATCTTGCTCATGATCATGTCCTGGGTCTGGTTGGCGCTCGTCTGGGCCGAGAAGGTCACGAAGAGTGGCTTGAAGATCTGGGGATTGTTCCTCTTGAGGAGAAACTCCATTATGTAGACGGACTTTCCGGTGCCGGTTGGACCGACGAGAAGAACCGGCTTGTTGTGACAAATGAGCTTCCGGAAGAGGCTGAAGTAACGCACGGTCTCGACGGTCATGACGATGATCTGATTGACGGGCATGTCACGGGGGATTGGTGGTGCGTCCTGGAGGTCGTCGGACCACGGTCTCCACTTGCCTTTGCCCTCCTTTAGGTATTGGTAGTCGTAGACGAGACCGGCGCTGGGAACGAGGGTGACGTAGGGCTTCTTCGGACCAGTCGTTTCGGCCGGAAGTCCGAAGCGATTTCTGGTCTCTTCGGGAAAGTCGCGCTCGGTGAGGGCCCTGAAGAGATCGCTGAACCACTCGCGGTGAGCTATCGTCAGGGTACCGCCCATCGCCCAGATGCACGAGAAGAAGAAGCAGCCCTGAAAGGATGAAGGAAGTTGGTTGGAGTTGCCTGAAAAATTGTAGTCTATTTTTTTTTTTTTTTACCTCGACCTGCGCCCTCATTTCCAGGTCGGATATCGAATCGGCGAACTTCTCGTCCTTGAAGTCGTCGAGGAAACAGTCGAAGAGGTACATCACAGATCTCGTCAAATTTGCATCGGGCATAGTAATGATTTCCTGGAATTTGTGAACAAGAGGATGGAAAGGATTAATACGGCAGGTTTGATTTTGGATTCATAAAATGGAATTATTAAGAGGATTTACCTTCGCGCCGCAACGACGGATGAGATGCAGCAGGGCAGGACAGAATCTCATGAACATATCCTTGAGATGATTCTTTATGTGCTCGGTGAAATTTGTTGGGAGGGTGTTCATCCAGGAATTGAGTAGAGGAGACGAGCCCAGGGCTATGGGCTCCATGTAAATCATACCGCAACGAGACACCGTCGCCGGAGAGGCTACCTGAGGTACGGGAGCATAAATTGACAGGTCAATAAATCGATAGATCAATATATCAATACATCATGGATCAGTGGACCAATTAGGACCAGTGGATCAATCGGGACCAGTGGACCAAACAGGACCAGTGGACCAAACGGGACCAGTGGACCAATCGGGACCAGTGGTCCAATAGGGACCAGTGTACCAATCGGGACCAGTGTACCAATCGGGACCAGTGTACCAATCGGGACCAGTGTACCATCGGGACCAGTGGACCAAACGGGACCAGCGGACCAAACGGGACCAGCGGACCAAACGGCACCAGCGGACCAATCGGGACCAGCGGACCAATCGGGACCAGTGGACCAATCGGGACCAGAGGACCATTGGGGACCAGTGGACCATTGGGGACCAGTGGACCATTGGGGACCAGTGGACCATTGGGGACCAGTGGACCATTGGGGACCAGTGGACCATTGGGGACCAGTGGACCATTGGGGACCAGTGGACCATTGGGGGCCAGTGTACCATTGGGGACCAGTGGACCATTGGGGACCAGTGGACCATTGGGGACCAGTGGACCATTGGGTACCAATGAACCAATGGGGAACGATGGACCAATGGACCAATGGATCAATGAGAGTTGCCAGTCTAACCACAAGTTCCCAAAACAACAAATTACCTCAAGATCCATAGGCTCGAATATCAAGTTAGTAGTCGGAGCGAGTTGTATTATCTCCCCGGACATGAGGCAAAGTTTCTTATTGTCATCGAGTACAGTGTTCATATTTTCGATCCATATGGCGTCGACCGGTCCGTCGAAAACCAACCACTTCCGGTTCTCGTTGGCCGAAGTCGCGAAGGCCCTGTAGCTGACCGCCAGAACCCCGTCACTCCACTCGTGAGAGGCCGGATCGAACTGACCGTAGAGCTGGCCCATCGTTATCGACTTCGGATTTATCACCGTAATCTCCACCCCTCGTTCATCCCCAAGGCCGCGCTCCTCCATCATCCCCAGGGCGTCGGCCAGCATCCGGTAGGCCGTCGTCTTTCCGCCGAACGGCAAACCGACGATCATGAAACCGTGCCTCACGATCATCATCTCGTAGATCTGCTGGACCTTCTCCAGGAAGAACGGCGTGCACTGGACGTTCGCCGACTGGCAGACCTCCAGGGTGCAGGCGTTCAAGTGGGTGTAGTCCGGCTCGGGGAGAACCACGCCGGGGAAGAGGTCGGAGGCTATGCCGTGGAAGAGCGGAAGATCGTGGCTGAGGAACTTCGGAAGATTGACGTCCTTGATGCTCCTCAGCATCAGCACGTCCTCGGACTCTTCGGGATACTTGAGCTTGAGGTTTCCGGCGGCGGTGAGGACGGACTTGACGGCGCGCATGCCGTAGTCGTAGTGGCACTGGCTGCTCAACTGCTCCGAGCACAACCGGTAAGCCGTGACGATCTTCACCGCCAGGGGCCTTCCGTTGTAGAAGCCGAAGGAGTAGAGAGTGTTCTCCGATATGAGGGCGTAGTCGGGGACCATCATGGCGACCGATCTGAAGAGGGCCTTTGAATAGGGGTTAAAGAGGGTATAAAAATGCGAAACTTTTTGCAGAATTCTTTCGTTAGTGAAATCAGTTCGGAAATGTGCCACTTGAAAAGAATGGCGGAGGTTTTAGTTCGATATCTCGAAATTTTTTGACAAAAAAGAGTGCCGTTTCGCAAAATTTAATGTAGGATTTTCTATGCTGAAAATGGTAATTTTTTTTTTCTAATTTCGACAAAAATACAAATTGCACGTATTCTGTGTGGAAATTGGTCACCCGAAACCAATTTTAGGTCCTTTTTGTCACTGTAATTTTTTTTTGGTAATTTCTCTTTCTAGCATCATCATTTGGTCATTTTTTGTCAGCGTCATCTTTTGATCATTTTTGGTCACAAGTATCTTTTGGTCATTTTTGGTCACAAGTATCTTTTAGTAATTTTTGGTCACAAGTATCTTTTAGTAATTTTTGGTCACAAGTATCTTTTGGGCACTTTTTGTCAGCATCATCTTTTGATCATTTTTTTGTCAGCGTCTTCTTTGAGTAATTTTTTTGATCTATCATGTAACGTTCGCAGGATGTCCAGTTTTGTCCATAAATGTTCAGTTTTGATCCGGGCTACCTTGAGATTGTCGGGCAGCTCGGAGCGGCCGGCGTAGCCGGGATTCATGGTGATGAAGACGGCGCACGTCGGATCGAGGAAGATCTCGGTGCCCTCGAAGAGGAGCTTCTCGGCGCCGGAGCTGATGCCGCGCTGGATGGTGAGGATCTGCTGGGCGACGACGGAGAGGACCTCGAGATCTATGCGGTTGAACTCGTCGAAGCAGGACCACGCGCCGCATGAGGCGAGGCCCTTGAAGAATTTCCCGAGGGCGATGTAGTCGAGGCCATCGGAGCAGTTGAAGACGACGCACTGTTTGGCGACGGCCTTGGCGAGGTCCTTGGTGGTCTCGGTCTTTCCGGTTCCGGCGGGGCCCTCGGGAGCACCGCCTAGGTGGAGACTCAGGGCGCCGAAGAGGGTCCGGTAGCAACGGTCCGTCAAGGGTGTTATCACGAGACGGGAGGAGTTGCCGAGGTACTCATAGCCGTAACGGAGGTAGGAGTTTATCATGTAGGTCCAGAGATCATCCTTCTGCAGGGGAGATGAAGACATTGAGGTATGGAGTAAATGGTAAAAAAAAAATGGATGAAGAAGCCACCCGGAAAGAAAACCCACCCATTCTGTCCAGAAGTCAATGGATAAATTGATAGATCAAATGATCTTTGAACAGAGTGATCTTTGAACAGAGTGATCTTTGAACAGAGTGATCTTTGAACAGAGTGATCTTTGAACAGAGTGATCTTTGAACAGAGTGATCTTTGAACAGAGTGATCTTTGAACAGAGTGATCTTTGAACAGAGTGATCTTTGAACAGAGTGATCTTTGAACAGAGTGATCTTTGAACAGAGTGATCTTTGAACAGAGTGATCTTTGAACAGAGTGATCTTTGAACAGAGTGATCTTTGAACAGAGTGATCTTTGAACAGAGTGATCTTTGAACAGAGTGATCTTTGAACAGAGTGATCTTTGAACAGAGTGATCTTTTAACAAAGTGATCTTTTAACAGAGTGATCTTTGAACAGAGTGATCTTCGAATAGAGTGATCTTTCAATAGAGTGATCTGATTTCGGGTTTTTTTTTCCAGAATTCTACTTACCTGCCAGTAGTATCTCAGCTGGCAGAGCCACTTGAAGTCTGTGTTGTTGACGACCTTGTCCTTCCACAGATCGGTCAGGACGTCTTTGCCATGAACATCCAGTGTCACAAGAGCCTCTGAAAGTAAAAACAACCCCTTCCCATAAGTCCATCGATCGTCATTCTCCATAAAACGATGCCGATCGTGGAAAAAACTTCGTCACAGACAAACCCAGAGTTATGCGATTCTGCTTGGAGAGCTTGCCGCGTATTATCAGTATGATATCGTTCAGTTCGGTCTGGCACTGATCGAGATACTCGCCGAGTCCCTCGAGGCCGCGCAGCATCGCCTCCTCGATCTGCTGGGTCCAGTACAACTGGCCGACGCACAGCACCGTCTGACCGGGCCATTCGAGGACCCACGTTGTTCTCTCCTTGATCGGATAAGCCTCGATCGCCCGATGGACCATCCGACGAATGCTCTTTCGCATGTCGCCCTCGAGCTCAAGAAGCCACTTCTCCACCTGCCCTCTCGCAGCCGCGGTCGATATCACGTCCGCCAGTTCGACCTCTTCGCCCTCCGCTGACTTCATCTTGTGGACTTCGAGATCCGAGTCGAAGGCGAGCTTCGCTATGCCCTCGAAGCACTTCTTCAGATGAGGCTGAACACTGAGGGAGAAAGCGAAAGTTTCAATTAGAAAAAAAAAAAAAACAAAAGTTGGCAAAAAAAATGGTACTTCGTATTCGGTTGGATTTTGGGTACCGAGTTGGATCTTTGGTCTCCGAGAGTATCTCGAGCAGCTCGTCGTTCGACAGGAAGAAGAAACGTGGGAAGAAGAGTCTCTTCTTCTCGAGATAGTCGTTCAGTCCTTTCTGTATGAGTTCGAGGAGGCCCATGCTCTTCTTCAGTCTCTCGATCATCTTGTCGATCTCGACGACCGACATCACCCGAGCGTCGGAGTAGACGGTCTTCATTATGTCCCTCCATGTCTTGTCGACCGCGCTGAATCGTCGGCCCTCGTCGGGCATCTGCTGCTGAATGTCCGGCGAGGTGAAGATCGGCTCGAGGTACATCCATGTTCCCTGAACTTTGAGCCACTGATCGAGAATGTCCTGGAGGAGATGAAGCTTGCTCTCCCACTTCCTGGGAACGAATTACGTCTCATTGACTATCTTATGGTAAATTAAGCGTGACAATGGTAAGAACGGTAAGAACGGTAAGAACGGTAAGAACGGTAAGAACGGTAAGAACGGTAAGAACGGTAAGAACGGCAAGAACGGCAAGAACGGTAATTTCAAACCGGAAGTGATAGATCGACTGACACGCAAACACGCCAGTTAGTACCAAAGATAAATCTCACAATATTTGTCCCTCGAACGGCTTGATGTAAGGTGAATTTTTCATTGTCATAGCCTTCGTGATATGATCGTCGAGCATGAGCTGAATGTCGTCGACCCCAGCGACGACGAAGGTACCGGTGTCCTTGTAAGGATTCACGGTGAATGCCATGTGGAGCCAATCCTTCTGCATCTTCTCCATGTTCTTCTCGAGGGTGCTCTCCTTGGTCGCCGCCTCGGAGATACCCTCGAATCTCTCGATGTAATCGTCCAGTCCCATATCGAGTATCTTTCCCAGGGTCATCTCGCCATCGATCTTGATCGAAAAGCCAACGATCTCCGAAACTTCCTCCCAATGACGGGTCTTCATTCCCGGATTGCCGAGCGTCAGAATCACCGACATGTGGCCCTTGAAGTTCTCGATCTTGTCGCGCACGACAGCCGCAAGTTCCTTTGATGCGGGCTCGGCGAAGCCCTTCTCGAGTTTGAAGATCGTCCTATAAGCGACGCTTACGTCGTTGTCGATGTCCTCGGGATTGTAAGCGCCGATCATCGATGTCGTCCATTTCTCATGCCTCACGTGAAACTCGCATGTGGCGTCGAACAGCCTCTTGAACGGTGCCAAACGATCGGCGATCCTCTTGCGCAGAGGATACTGAGTCGTTTCCCAACCGAACGAGGCCTCCTCCTCGTTGAACTTGTCGATCTTCTCCATTGCCGCAACGAGCTTGTTCTCGAGATTCTGGGCCCTCTTCTGGTACCGGAAGATCTCGTCCGTGTCGCCCCAGTACTGAATCTCCTCGACTTGTCGAGCGTAAGACTCGAGCTCCTCCTCGAACTTCTGGTATCTTCCTGCGGAAAATTTTTGATATCAAGGATGAAGACTCGTGGGACAACGGTGATGATCGTTTACCCTTCAGAGTCTCCTGAAATTCCTGGATTTTCGCCTCGACGATCTGTCTGCTGTCCTCGAGGATCTTTGGCATCCGGTGGTACCACTGGAAGGCGGTGTTGTTCACGCTTATCTCGGAGTCGGCGAGGAGCCAATAGTCGGAGAGGAAGCCGATACTCTCGAGGACCTCGCGAAGACGGTTCTCGAGATCCTTGAGAGAATGATCTTCAGCTTTTCTCATGAAGTCCGTGAGGTCCATCAGAGCCGCGGTGTTAGGAGGCTGGCTCAGGGCACGGTCGGCTATCGCCTTGTACTCG
>OY754497.1:10272013-10367013 GCA_963575735.1 Amblyjoppa fuscipennis
TTTCCATCGATCGAGCCGCCTCAGCTGATCGACCGCCGAGGTCAACGACCCCTTCGCGAGCTGCGCGTTTGACGCTCCGCCGCTTTAACGTCTTCCGCTTCTCGCCGCCCCTCGCACGGTCAGCACAGTCTTGATTTATTGTCTTCAATCTCTCAATCGCCAGAAATCCGAAGAATACCTCAACGTTAAACACGAACGAGATTCATAAGCTTACTTCTATTTTTTTGTTTTTTCTTTTTTTCGCAATTTTAAGTTTTTTTTTTTTTTTCTCTCGACCGGATTCACGAAACTGCTGGACGCGGAGCGTTGTTATCCACTCCGGCGGAGAGTCCGATCGACTCGGCGGTAGCCAGGCAACGTATTTCAATCGATTTGTCAATTAAAAGCTTCTCTCTCGGGAATTCTCGACTTACATTCCATTAATTAATAATTAAAAAAAAAACGTTCCGATTTTTTTTCTTTTTTAATTTGGGCGAAAAAGAAAAAAATTCATCGAATTCAAGTCGGCGAAACTTAACCTATAAAAAATACGTCGATTACATAACCTCGAAATAATTTTGCAAAAAAAAAAAAAATCGAAATTCCAATCTTCATTCGTTTAATTAATTTGCATTGCAATTTGTTATTTGTTATCAATTTATTGGCACGAGACTATTTTTGCGCACAATTATTTCCACATTTATTGCATTTACATTTAGTTTTGTCTTATTGTCAATTTTTTTTTTTTTTTTTTTTTTATCCACTTACGTGTGTGTTGTATTTATTCTTGGGCGTTCGGGACGTGTTCGAGAAATTGCTCGACTCGTCTTCGACGAAATCGGCGGCTTTGAAGGCGGCTCGAATAAAATAACGTCGATTACATAAACTCAAAAATAATTGATATTCTATTGGTTCTTCTTTTTTTAGATGATCGCTCGCGGTTTGCAACGGTTCGTTCACACCGGCGGAATTCTCTGGCAGTCGTCGAGCAAGTCGCAGCTCGCGAAGCTCCGGAAGAAGACCGGCTACACGTTCTCGAACTGCAAGAAGGCGCTCGAGCTTCACGACAATGATATCGTCAAAGTAAGCGGCGGACGAACGCGCGAAGGCGGCGGAATAAAATATTCCGTCGGACGCTCCGGAAACGGAATTTAGCCGGCGAATTTTCGCGCGCTCCGGTCTATCGGACGCGACGCGCCGAAGCGTCGCGAGCAATCTTTAGATTTACTGTTCGTTACTTGTTGTTTTTTTTTTTTTTTTTTTTTAATTCTATCTTTCGTAGATGATTTTTTAATTCTAATGTTTCACTGTTCGGTGAACGGTCGTCCGGCGAGTCGCGCGACGAGGAGAACTTTTTGTTTTTTTTTCGTACGATCGATGACGATTTGTAACTTTCGAGCTTACATTTTGGGTGACTTCTGGTTGCGATTTTTCGCTCGCTGGACGAATGCGAGAATTCGTTATAGTTTTTGTACAGTTTCTGTATAATTTTTGTACGATTCTTTTTTTTTTAATTTACGGGGGGTGAACTTTTACATAAGAAACTTGGGTAATCTTGTAAATGTGCGAAATTATGTTGAAATTAATTGTTATTTTGAAAGAATTAAAACTTAGTTCTTAAATTGTTTCGAAAGTATTTTAAATATTTTAAGGTAGTACGTTACAATCCTGGTGCGATGAAACTTGCACGAGTCGAGAAAAAGTTTTACTCGCTACGACCGTAATCTACTATTTTAAAACAATTCAAGATTCATGTTAAATGAACAGTTTAAAAATCATATTTTAACAAATTAAAAATCACATTTTAACAATTTAAAAATAATATTTTAACAATTTAAAAATCGTATTGTAACAATTTAAGAATCATATTTTAACTATTTAAAAACCATATTTTAACAATTTAAAAATCGTATTGTACCAATTTTAAAATCATATTTTAATAATTTTAAAAACGTATTTTACCAAATTTAAAAACCATCTCTACAATTTTTTTTTTTTTTCTCAGTTAAGAACAGACTCGAAATTCTATTCTTAAAAACCATCTCTATTCCAAGTCCCGAGAAAAATGTGTAAAAATCTAAAAATTCTTTTCAGGCGGAGGCGTGGCTGAGGGAGCAGGCGCAGGCTTTGGGCTGGTCGAAAGCGGAGAAGCTTCAGGGCCGAGCGACGGCGCAGGGTTTGATCGCCGTAATGGTTGAGAGGAATCACGGCGCACTCGTCGAGATAAACTGCGAGACGGACTTCGTCGCGAGGAACAAGCAGTTTCACGGACTGGCCGAGACGGTCGTTTCGGCGGTGCTCCGAAGAGCCGGCGAAATTTCCGCCAAGGAATTGATAAACCGAGCGGCGCTCGACGCCGAAGCCCTGAAGGCTCTGCTCGCAGCCGACGGCAAATCGCTCGCCGATCATTCCGCCCTGACGATCGGCAGCGTCGGCGAGAACATCGGCGTCAGAAGGGCGCTCTGCATCAGCGTCGCGCCCGACGTCAAACTCGCCGGTTGCACTCATCCGGCGCCGGTCGATCCGCTTCCGGCTTCGTTCGGAAAATACGGCGCGATTCTCGCTTACCGATCGACGGGCAACGACGATCTGCTCGGCACTCAGCTGTGCCAGCACATTATCGGTAATCTTTTTCTTTGGGGGCCTTGTTTTATTCCTTTTATTCTATGTACGGATGTGCAAATATTTCAAATTTTTTATGATTCACCAAGCTACAAAATTTCGTCAAAAAATTGCAAGGCTGCACCTTTCGAGTCCATTTTTCGCGTTTTTCAATGTCCCCAAATGGCACGATAAAATGTTTCTAGAACTTTGGACAAGACCTTATTTTGTGTATTTTTTCCCGAAGAACACGACATGCACCTTGGATTTCTCCTAGCTCCATTGGGAGCCGAGATATCGACCTTCGAAAATCACGAAAATCGACGTTTTTTCAAAAGTGGCTAAAAAATGGAAAAATCGTCGTTTAATCGATTTTTTTTTTGTTTCAAGGCTACAATCGACGTATTTTTTCCCGCTGATCACGAATATAACAATTATTTTACTCCCAACCCAATATTCTCCATTTAAATCTCAAGAATACGATTTTTGTTGCGTAAAATCGAGACCTTTCTCACTTTCGGCCACTGTACTAGATCCATATGTCCCAGATTTAGTTGCTATACAGCCAGTCGACCTCCACTCACTTCCCCAAGTTCCAGTAGCCGTACTCCAGTCGATTAGTTTGTTACCAAGGATTGGAAACGAAGTGTTTGGACGTTTTGAAAAAATGTTGGCCCTGAACATAAGGGCCGTTTGATTTGAAAATTCCTCTCTAAATTTCGTACTCTTGGAACTCTGCCTCTTCCAATCAAAAAGAAAAAGTACTTTGTATTTTATAGAAGTACTTTAAGTATGGAAATTACTTTGTACTTAAAGTGCTTGCGGTATTTAGAACTTAGTACTTTAAGTACTTTTCGGTACTTTGCCCAGCTCCGCAATCTGGTGACATTCGAGGCTGATAATTTTTTTTTAGGCTCTCGAACCTCCGTTACGAGCAAGTTAATGGAAAATTTCTCTATGATCTTTTTAATAATTTTTTTTACTCACGGAAAAGAAATCTATTTTTATATTTCTCTATTTTTACCCGAATTAAAGCGGACTCTTAATCGCATTATTTTGAGGAAAAAAGAAAACCGACTCATATATTTTTTGTTTACCGTTTCAGGAATGAATCCCACGAAGATCGGGCATCCGGACACGGACCAGCCGGCCTCGAGCGCCGACGACGAGAACGCGATGATTTATCAGGAGTATCTGCTCGACCCGAGCCTCACCGTTCAGCAAGTGCTGATGGACTCCCAGGCGGAAATCCTCGATTTCGCCCGTTTCGAGATGGGCGAGAGCATAGAGCTCGGACAGACCCTCGAGAGCGTCGAGACTTGCGGATAAGAATTTACTCGAAATAAAAAAGAAAAAAAAAAAGAAATAATTAAAAAAGTAAAAAAGTAAAAATAAATCTGAAGCCTCATTCCATTATTAGCGGTCACGCGACTCGGCGCTTATAATGTTCTCTATTTTCGACTCATCGTAAATTAAAAAAATATATATTAATAATAATAATAATAAATTGAGCGTGAAACCTATTTTTTTTTTTTTTTTTTAATGACAAAGTCTTCACGAGAGAATTAAATTTTTATAAATAAGAAAAAAAAATTTAGTTACTGGAAATTATGTTCAGTCTGTCCGAGGAACGTCTCCGCGCTCGGTCTTGTTGGCGCAGTCAATGGGCGAAGACTTCGCCGAGTCGATCATCCTTCGGCGCGCCATGCGCACCGATTTCCAGAGCCACATTCGGGAATCCTTTTTCCAGTAGCGAGCTATGTCCTCCGGAGTGTACTGGGTGCCCTGCGAGCCAAAATAACAAAACTCTCTTATCGCGGCGTTGTTATACAATAGAGGAGAGTTGGGCAAACCATTTTTTTTTTTTTTTTTCTACGTTTCGGGGAAAAAAGATGGTAAAAGATGGTCCATTTTGCCCTTCTCTGTTATATTATTACAGTAAAAAATTTTTTCTAAAATTAATTAACGATATTGGAAGGTTTCTTTTACATAAAACTGTTTCTGAAATTTCGTACACATGTGCACTGCAGTTTTGCAGTAATTTTTTTATTTTTTTTTTATTGCCAGCAAAATGTTTGTAATTTTAATATCGGGTATATTAATGTTAAAAACAAAGTGCATTCATTAATATTATTATTAGTAATAACAATATAATACTGTAATGATTATAGTACATTACGATACTGGTGCGATAAAACTTTTTCCAACGAGCGTTGCAATCACACGGGTTAAGAGAACGTTTATCGCACGACTATCGTACGAAATTTTACATCACAGGGTGCGAAAGGGGAGTTAGGCGCGCGAAGCGTGCGTAAAAGTGCGCTTTACGCACGGAGTGTAATAAACGTTATTATCGTACGCAACCATGAGCAGCCATCGTATGCGGCTCGAACCTGATAAGTGAGTATTTCCGGTCCCTGGACGACGAGCCTCATGGTCGAGATTTCCCTGCTCTTGATTCCCCTCGCGGGTTCCTCGCCGCTCTCGAAGCAGTTCTGGCAGCCGCAAGTTTGAGTACCGCGATCGCCGAACGGCGGTATCATTTCTTCCTTCTTATCGCAGGAGGCTTCGAGTCCCAGTCGATCGAAGGCCGACGTGAAGTTTCTCGAGTCCTCCGAGTCGCCCAAATCGATCTACATAAAAAAAAAAATTAAAAATTAAAAAAGAAAATGTACATAGGAATTTTCTTAAAAATTCGTTTCAACGAATAAAACGATTCGTATTTCGCGCGCTCACCTCGGTCTCTTCCGGGCGAAGCTCGCGGCCCGCGAGATTCAATACGCTCGTGTTGCTCCTCGATCTCGCCAAGAGTCCGTTTTCGTCCAGATTCAGGTCGTCGACTGTCGGGGTTTGTTTTTTTTTTTTTTTTTTTTTTTGAACATGTAATATAACAGATACATTAATGAGAGATCTTAAACGGTCCCTAGCAACGGCCTACGGGACGGGGTGGAGAAGCGCATGGAGCGGAACTCTGTTTTACCGCTCGAGTAGACGGGCTTCCGGTTCCGCCAATCCATCAGGAGGTTGCCGTTGACATCCGTCCGAGGGCCGTGAGAAGAACGGCGTTTTGTTCTTGTTATTCGCCCGCTTCTTCGTCTGTCAATTTCGATCGAGCGTCGCGTTTTTTTTTTTTTTTTTTGCGCAGATGCAATACCGCGGCCGGTAATGAAAACTGTAATAAACTCTTCTCACCGGACGTGAGAAAGGTGACATCGAAAGCGCATCTTTCGACCCTTTGACGATATGCCCCTTTCATATGGTCTTAAGAGAGACAAGTCAAGTCAGATTAGAATGAAGACAAAGTTAACTCGTCTGGAGTCAGTACTGGGATGGGTGACCGCGGTCACCCATCCAAGTAATAACCTCAAGCTGAAGACGAAGTTAACACGTCTGCGGTCAGTACTGGGATGGGTGACCGCGGTCACTCATCCATAACCCCAAGCAGAAGACAAGCTGACTCGTTTGCGGTCAGTACTGGGATGGGTGACCGTCTCGACTGTTACCAACTTCTCACCATTCGAGACTTTGGCCCATTCGAGACTTTGTCATTGAACCCGGCAGTCATCGAGTGCCGCGTCGACGTGGTATAGAGTCGAGAGAGACGCGCTCGCTAGCGTTTGCAATTGTTGTTCACGCTCGAGCGACAACCCGATGGGTTTTATCGGCTGATGATGAAAAAAAAAAAAAAAAAAAACAAGAAAATTCATGCTCAACGAGAAATGCACGCACCGACGATTTTTTATTGCCGTTCGACACAGCGTGCGTGCGGTGTGTCGAATAAAATTTAGACATCTTCTCTGCAGGTCACTTCCGGTTTGAAAGTTTCATTTTTCCGTCCGAGGTGACGTAATAACGCAAATACGTTACATTTGGTAAAAAAAAGAAAAAAACAACCGTGATTATGAAACCGGAAGTAACATACTTTCGATATGACGTCACTTCCGGTCGAAAAATTACTTCTCAAAAAAGAAAGTTAAGTATTTCCGGTATGACGTCACTTGCGCTCGAAAACTGAGATTTCCAAACCGGAAATAAAATTGAGTATAAAAATGAAATTTTAAACCGGAAGTGGTGCATTTCCGGTGCAAAAAACTGAAATTTTCGAACCGGAAGTGGTGCATTTCCGGTAAAAAAAAACTGAAATGTTCAAACCGGAAGTGGTGCATTTCCGGTCCAAAAAAATGAAAATTTCAAACCGGAAGTGACGTATTTCGGGTACGACGTCACTTACGGTCGAAAATTGAGATTTTTCAAAAAGGAAGTGTCGAATTTCCTTCATGACGTCACTTCCGGTTAAAAAGAGCGATTGTTTTTTTTTTTTCCAAACCGGAAGTGACGTACCCTCGTTATGACGTCACTTCCGGTCGAGAAAAAAACAAAACAAAAAAAATGAGATTTTCAAACCGGAGATGACGTATTTCCGTTGCGTCGTCAATTCCCGTGAAAAAAACTTGAGGTTTCAAAACCGGAAGTGACATATTTCCGATGTGGCGTCGCTTCCGCTCGAGGAACAAAATTTTCCTCGCCGGAAGTGACGTTGCGGAGAATAAAAGAAAAAAAAAAAAAAAAAAATCTCTGCAATGTATCCCGAACGCAGACAGTGGTCAGAGAGGGCTTCAATCAAAGGAACAAGTGTTAAGCGAATGAAATAACGTCTGCCAATGGACTCCGAAACGCACATATCTAATTGGTCACTAGTCCGGCGAGCGAGCATCACCAAGCGAGACGGTGCAAGAGAGCGCCCTCGTCGCAGCTGCTACTACGCTCGCAGGCCATAGGAATGCCTCGAAAGTGTGTGCTCACAACAAAAATGTTTCACCGCGTTGCTCCCCCCCCCCCTCCAGCGCCTCGCTCGAGTCCGCATGCATCGTACAGTGTACAAGAGCTATCCAGGAAAGAACTAATCATACAACGATTTCCTGGGAGAAAATGATAATGCACGCGCGCCTCCGGGAGGCTCGCTTCGCTCTAACTTCGCAATAAAACACGCCCACAGGCTCATCGCACTCTCTCGCTCCCTCCGGGACGAGCTTCGATCCAATCGCGAAGGCCTAAACCGGCTCTTTGTTTGTCATTCGCGACGCCGAATCGCACGCGCGCGCGCGCGCCGCGCTGTGAGAGCAGCAGGTGTCTTAGATAACGCGCTCGCCGCTTCCATCCGTTACACATATGCGTAAAAAAATAAATAAAAAAAAAAAGAAAAGAGAGAAAAATGCCCGCATGTGTGTCGGGGCCTCCGATGACTCGCTCGCCGCGGCGCGACGGGCTCGTTTCGTGCGCCTAGGTGTATTCATGAGGTGGCCCGTCGGTCACGGGTGGCCGGCCGGAGTTCCGGGCCCGCTTCCGGACGAGCCTCGCGCGGCACAGAGCGCCAGCGGCACGGCTATGGTTTCTTTTTTTACTTTGGAATATAACGTGTCGGTTTGCACGGCGAACAGTTAGCATCGAACAGTGTTACGGTGAAGGCGAGTACTTCGTCGTCCGAGGCGTTTGCTCTGTGAGGATTGTTTTTGTTTGGGCGTTGGGAAGGGCATCTGGAGAAATATAAACATCGGACGCGACGAATGGCCTGAGAGAGAGGAAAGGCGGAAGCTGCAAGAAGAGGGAACTATGGGATTCTCCAAGCGGGTGAGTGGAGTCTTTGTTTTTTTTTTTTTTTTTTTTTTACGGGTGTTCGCTGAGACCTTTCGCTTGAGCCCTGCGATACAGCGAGGCTCGTACCGCTACAATCGCCTCCGAGGACTCGGTGACCTACTGAGGAGTTGTTCTCGGCCGTCCTCTCTCGCGCGGACGGCGCGGCTCTTCGCACTCCCGCTCGGTCGGTAACGAAAACTGTAATCTTTTTTTTGTTTTCGGGCTGAGGACCACTTCCGGTCTGGAGGAAAGGCTTGCGTGAAGCGTGTGCGACGGAGGTTTCGCTGAGGACTTTCTTTTGGGAGGAAATCGTGGGCATTGTTGGGACAATTGTTTGTTACAGTTTTCGTTACCGACCGCGGTAATTCGAGGGCCACTGAAGCGGTCGAGATTCGGAGGATTCTCTGAGCTGGTGACGATTTCTTGTTCGACGGCGAATTCCAGCACGCAGAGTGCAAGTCGGACTCGCCTCGGTCGGCAACGAAAACTGTAATTAACTTCTTCTTTTAGCGACGACAATCACTTCCGGTAAAATGCAAATTCTTACGCGATGGTGGTAGCGATTCGGCTTCATGCGAGATTTTTCTTTCGGTCGCATATTGTCGGCTTTATTGCGAAAGGCGTTATTACAGTTTTTGTTACCGACCGAGTTCTCGCTGCTCGTTCCCAACGAATCGTTCTCGAACGACGCTTCAACGACCCACCAACGATCTCCTCCTCTTCTCCAGCCAGCTCGGCACGGCAGCAGTCGGTAACGAAAACTGCAATCAATTTTTTGTTTTCCCCTCCGGCCAACCACTTCCGGTCCTCGGCGAAGTATTGCGCTCAACGTTGCCGAGACTCGACGAGCCTCCGCCGCGAGAAACGAACAATCGCGTCTCGGCTCAAGTCGACTCTCATCCTTCGGCCACTCTCCCATTCCAGTAAGGCGAGACCGTTGTTTCGACGAAAGTGTGCTAGCGGAATTTGTAAAAGCGTAGCGACTTCGCTTCCGCCGTAAGATCGGCATGGAAGGTTCGTGTGTGTGCGCGCGCACGCGCGAGCCCTCCGAGCGGTGAAGATCACCGCTCAAAACGCAAGTGACGTATTTCCCTTGATGACGTCACTTCTGGTATAAAACTGAGATGATAAACCGGAAGTGGCGCATTTCCGGCCGAAAACTGAAGTTTTTCAAACCGGAAGTGGTGCATTTCCGGTCGAAAACTTAAGTTTTCAAACCGGAAGTAACGCATTTTTTCGTTATGACGTCACTTTCGGTCAAGAACCGAGTTCTTCAAACCGGAAGTGGCGCATTTCCGGTCGAAAACTGAAGTTTTCAACCCGGGAGTGGTGCATTTCCGGTCGAAAACTGAACCTTTCAAACCGGAAGTAGATCCACTTTTCATTATGACGTCACTTCCGGTCAATAACCGAGTTTTTCAAACCGGAAGTGGCGCATTTCTAGTCGAAAATTCAAGTCTCCAAACCGGAAGTGATGTATTTTTCGTTAAGACGTCACTTTCGGTCAAGAACCGAGTTTTTCAAACCGGAAGTGGCGCATTTCCGGTCGAAAACTGAAGTTTTCAAACCGGAAGTGGCGCATTTCTGGTCGAAAACTGAAGTCTCCAAACCGGAAGTGACGCATTTTTCGTTATGACGTCACTTTCGGTCAAGAACCGAGTTTCTCAAACCGGAAGTGGCGCATTTCCGGTCGAAAACTGAAGTCTCCAAACCGGAAGTGGCGGATTTCTGGTCGAAAACTGAAGTCTCCAAACCGGAAGTGACGCATTTTTCGTTATGACGTCACTTTCGGTCAAGAACCGAGTTTCTCAAACCGGAAGTGGCGCATTTCCGGTCGAAAACTGAAGTCTCCAAACCGGAAGTGGCGCATTTCTGGTCGAAAACTGAAGTCTCCAAACCGGAAGTGACGCATTTTTCGTTATGACGTCACTTTCGGTCAAGAACCGAGTTTCTCAAACCGGAAGTGGCGCATTTCCGGTCGAAAACTGAAGTCTCCAAACCGGAAGGCTTCAGTTTTCCCATTTTTCGTTATGACGTCACTTCCTGTCGAAAAAAAAAGAAAAAAAATGAGATTTTCAAACGGGAAGTGACGAATTTCACATGTCGCGTCACTTGAGCTCGAAAAATAGAAGGTTTTCGAACCGAGGCCGTTGTTTCCACAAAAAGTGTGCTAGCGGAGTTTGCAAGAGCGTAGCGGCCTCTCTTCCACCGAAAGATCGGCGCGGTAGGCTCGTCTGTGCGCGTGTGCGTGTGCGTGTGCGTGCGCGCGTCTGTCGCGCGTACCCGAGCACTCCGAACGGTGAAGATTACCGCTTCCGCGCGAGACTCCTCCTCGTCCGTAAAACCAGCCACAATAGCACTCGATCCTATAGCCGAGTAAAACCCGCAACAACGTACCTCGCACAGTGCGCGCACGAGCAATGCCACTTACCGGTGTTCTACACCGTCGCTCAAAGCTATACGGCAATGTGTAGCTCTCTCACTCTGTGCGTTCTCCGTTCGTTGCGGTGCGATTAAGTCCTCGTGAGAGATCGTATTATACCGCGGGTTTTCTCATGCGCTAGTTTTCAACGGGCAACCGCAGACTTCGGGCGCGGATCGAAGAACTTGTGGCTTGATTCGGTTTTTTTTATTTTTTCTTTTTTTCTTTACTTCTCTCTTTTTTTTTTTTTTTTTTTTTTACGCGTTTGCCGAAGAGCAGAGGAGACGGGTCAGTTAGCTTTGTCACGTTCCTCGCGCTGGGTAACTTCTGGAGCGGTCAAGATCCCTCGGCTAGCGAGGCTGTCGAAGCTTCGCCGGATACCGAGATGATCTTCGAACTGCCTGCTCAGGTAAATCGATCAGAGATCGATATGTCTACTTTTTTTTTTTTTTTTTTTTTTTTTTAATCATCATTGTTGTTTCTTTGAAAAAAATAAAATAAAAAAAATTTAAAAAAATAAAAAATAATAATAAAATAAGAAAATTATGCAATATTTCTTAATACGTTGTGTGAAATTTTTATGGTGGACAATCGCGAGGCTAAATGAATTTTCGATCGACTGACTTGGCGTCGTCGATATTGTGCGATAAATTCAACAGCGACATTGTCGAACTTAATGTCGATATCAATGATTTTTATTTTATCGATATCGTTGCCGTTTGTTTCGTAATAATTTCGTGGGCAATGTACGTGCATCGATTTTCTTTTTTTTTTTTTTCGATATTAATTTTGGATAAAATTTTCGTCGACGTTCGTCGAGGCGATTCCCTCGAAGGTCGAACTTTTGCTTGCGTTGGCGTTTATCGTTTTCCAAAACACCTGCATTGAGGGCGCGTGCGCATGCGCGACGAGACTCCGCTCAACGATCCATCGATCCATGATCGAGCTTATTTTTTTCGACGAATTATTTGTTTTTCGTTTTTCTTCGAGCAGGACGACCGGAGCTCCTGCTCCGACGACTCCGGAAGCGACGTCTTCAGGAGCGTTCCGAAAAATCGAACGGCTTTCTTCGTCTGGAAGATCGAGGTGAGAGGATCGATGGTCGAAGATTATTTTTTTAATTTTTTTTATTTTATTTTTTTTTCAATGTTCCCTCACCGACTCCCTTTGTCGTTTTTCAAACATTTTTCAGGGATTGCGAGCAATCAGCGTATCGAGAAACAAAATGGGTCTTTTTCTCTCCGAATCGGCTTACATAATCTACGCCGTTTCCGCCAAGGACGGACCGCTTCCGTATCCAGGAATACCGGCGAGTATTCATTGCCTAATTAATAAAATTAAAAAAAAAGTCTTTGAAAACATGTTTTTTTTCGAAACATGTTTTTTCGGAACATGTTTTTTTCGAAACATGTTTTTTCGAAACATGTTTTTTCGAAACATGTTTTTTCGAAACATGTTTTTTCGAAACATGTTTTTTTCGAAACATGTTTTTTAGAAACATGTTTTCGAAACATGTTTTTTTCGAAACATGTTTTTTCAAAAACATGTTTTTTTCGAGACATGTTTTTCGAAACATGTTTTTTCGAAACACGGTTTTTCGAAACATGATTTTTTCGAAACATGTTTTTTCGAAACATGATTTTGTCGAAACATGTTTTTGTCGAAACATGTTTTTGTCGAAACATGTTTTTGTCGAAACATGTTTTTGTCGAAACATGTTTTTGTCGAAACATGTTTTTGTCGAAACATGTTTTTGTCGAAACATGTTTTGTCGAAACATGTTTTGTCGAGCCATGTTTTTTCGAAACGTGTTTCTGTCGAAAACATGTTTTTGTCGAAACATGTTTTTGTCGAAACATGTTTTTAAGCGTGTTTTGTCGAAACATGTTTTTGTCGAGACATGTTTTTAAACATGTTTTGTCGAAAACATGTTTTTAAACATGTTTTTGTCGAAAACATGTTTTTAAACATGTTTCGTCGAAAACATGTTTTTAAACATGTTTCGTCGAAAACATGTTTTTAACATGTTTTTTGTCGAAACATGTTTTTGTCGAAACATGTTTTTAAGCATGTTTTTGTCGAAACATGTTTTTTAAGCATGTTTTTTCGAAACATGTTTTTTAAGCATGTTCTTTATTTATTTCTAAATATTTTTGTTTTCTCGCAGGCGAAAGAAGTAAAGGTGAACAACGCCATCCGAGCGATTCACTTCTGGATAGGTTCGTCCTGCGACTCGACGATATCCGGCGCCGCGGCGCTGCGAGCTGCCGAGCTCGACTCGCAAGTCTCCGCGACGATTTTATCGAGGGAGTCGGAGAGCCGCGAGAGTCCTCGTCTTCTCGCCTATTTCCGCAGCGAATTCGTCGTCGAGCGAGTCCACTTCGAAAGACCGAGCTGCACATTGCACAGAGTGACCGGCCTCGCGATTCCGATCGTCACGGAGCTCGACGGCGTTAAGTGGGAAAATTTTTCGTCGCTCGACGCGATCCTCCTCGATACGCAGTCGCGCGGCGTCGTTTTCCTCTGGCTCGGCTCCTCCGCGAATCCCCTGCACAAGCGTCACGCAGCGGCGATTCTCGAAGCTCGCAAGGTGAACAACAACGCTCGCGTGGTAATCGTAGAGGACGGTTACGAGCAGACGCTGCGCGGTAAGCATAAAAATATGTGACCGATAAATTTGCCGTATTATTGCCGTGAAAAAATACGGCGAGTGACCGAACTAGATATGCGACCGGTAACATTACCGCATTTTTACCGTAAAAAAAATACGACACGTGACACAACTGGATATGTGACCGGTAATTTTACCGCAGTTTTAACGTTAAAGATACGACACGTGACTGAATTAGATGTCTGACCGGTGATTTTACCGTATTTTTACCGTTAAAATACGGCACGTGACCGAATTAGATATGTGACCGGTAATTTTACCGTGAAAAACACGACACGTGACCGAACTAGATATGTGACCGGTAATTTTACCGCAGTTTTAACGTTAAAGATACGACACGTGACTGAATTAGATGTCTGACCGGTGATTTTACCGTTAAAATACGGCACGTGACCGAACTAGATATGTGACCGGTAATTTTACCGTGAAAAATACGACACGTGACCGAACTAGATATGTGACCGGTAATTTAACCGCATTTTTACCGTTAAAGATACGACACGTGACTGAATTAGATGTCTGACCGGTGATTTTACCGTATTTTTACCGTTAAAATACGGCACGTGACCGAACTAGATATGTGACCGGTAATTTTACCGCAGTTTTACCGTTAAAATACGGCACGTGACCGAACTAGATATGTGACCGGCAATTTTACCGTAAAAATACGACACGTGACTAATTAGATATGTGACCGGTAATTTAACCGCATTTTTACCGTAAAAATACGGTACGTAACTGCTATGAACATTACCACATTGGTTATAAAATCAGTATGGTTTCATAGTGATTTAAAATACCACCAACGCATGGTGAATTTTCAAAGAATGTTACGGTAATGTTACCAAAAAAGGAAAAAAAAAATGTGGTATTTATAATTTCACAACTATAAAGGTTAAGTTTACCATTTTTTTTTGTTTCAATCAGTAATCTCACGTTTAAATAGGCAGACTTTATACGTTTCGATGGTAAATTTACCAGAGACTTTATGACCGGTCATTTCACATCTGGATAAATGACTTTTACCACTTTTCACGGTAAATTACGAGAAACTTTTGTGACCGTATTTTCGCAATACATCTTGAGGAAAAAAAAAATAAAAATTACGTCATAGTACACTAAAAACACGGTATTAGTATTAGTTTGCGAAATATTAAAATACAGCTATTTCAAAATCCGCAGGTGAGGACAAGCGACTCTTCGAGTCGTTCCTCGATCCGGCGCGGCGCGCTGTTTTACCGGAGGTCGGTAAGGTAGAGCGCGTTCCGAGTCCAATAAAGCTCTACAAATGCAGCGAGCAATCGGGAAAGTACAAAGTAGCGGAACTGAAATCGGGACCGATTTTTCGATCGGATCTCGCGTCGGGCTCGGTTTTTCTGCTTGACCGTGGAGAGGCCGGCGTATGGGCCTGGGTCGGTCGCGAGGTCAATGCCCGCGAGCAATTGGAGGCGGTGAGAAACGCTCGCGGATTCGTCAAGAAGAAAGGCTACAGCGTGAGCGTGCCGGTTGCCAGGGCGATAGAGGGGGAAGAACCGACGGAATTGAAGTCGCTGATGAAGAGCTGGGATTCCCCGAGGACGCGACCCCTCACGCTGCCGCCAACCTTCGAGCCTGATTACATGAGCGAGCGACCCAGAATGGCGGCGGAGTGCCAGCTTGTCGACGATGGAAGCGGCGAGAGGTGCCTGTGGAGAGTCGGCGGCAATAATGAAATTACCGAGATCGAGGATCGCGGTATATATTACGCGGGTGTATGCTACGTTATGTGCTACAAGTACGGATATGGCCGAAGAAAAAGATCGATCGTAAGTGTTATCGTTATCGGGGATCGTTATCGGGAGATCGTTATCGGGAGATCGTTATCGGGAGATCGTTATCGGGAGATCGTTATCGGGAGATCGTTATCGGGAGATCGTTATCGGGAGATCGTTATCGGGGGATCGTTATCGGGGGATCGTTATCGGGAGATCGTTATCGGGTGATCGTTATCGGAAGATCGTTATCGGGAGATCGTTATCGGGAGGTCGTTATCGGGAGATCGTTATCGGGAGATCGTTATCGGAAGATCGTTATCGGGTGATCGTTATCGGGAGATCGTTATCGGGAGGTCGTTATCGGGAGATCGTTATCGGGTGATCGTTATCGGGTGATCGTTATCGGGTGATCGTTATCGGGGGGTCGTTATCGGGGGGTCGTTATCGGGGGGTCGTTATCGGGAGATCGTTATCGGGAGATCGTTATCGGGCGGTCGTTATCGGGAGATCGTTATCGGGAGATCCTTATCGGGGGATCGTTATCGGGAGATCGTTATCGGGTGATCGTTATCGGGAGATCGTTATCGGGAGATCGTTATCGGGGGGTCGTTATCGGGAGATCGTTAACGGGAAATCGTTATCGGGGATTGATTCACCTCAGAATTTGCATTTGAAGATAAATTGTCCGTGTGGTTGAAAATAATCAATTGCCGATTTTATTACCGATCGTGGTACTTGTCATGCTTTTAAGATCTACTGCTGGGAAGGAGCGCATTCGACGGGGATCGACAGAGATACGGCTCTCGAGGCGGCGTGTCGATTGGCCGAGGAATCGGACGCGCAGCTCGTAAAGGCTTCACAGGGCAGAGAGCCACCGCATCTCCTACAGATATACGCCGGAAAATTGAGAATTCTCACCGGACAGCATCAGGACTTTCGTGAGACTATTTTTTGTTTTTATTTTTAAGTCGGATCATCGGTAATTAATATTTTTTTTTGTGATCAGCTGATCGGTAATTTTTTTTTTTTTTTTTTTGTAATCGTATGATCGGTAATTATTATTTATTTTTTTTTTTTCAGCCCCAAAGAAGTATCTCGTCAGAGTATTCGGCTCGACGCCGTACACGTCGAAAGCCGTCGAGCGTCCGCTGAGAGCGAGCAGCCTCGATTCCGGTGGGGTGTTCATCCTCTTCTCGACCTGCCCGTTCGTGTGGTGCGGCGGAAGAAGCACCGGCGACGCGAGGGAAGCCTCCAGAAGATTGGCTCCGAGCGTCGCGCCGCTCGTCGCGGAGGGCAAGGAACACGACGAATTTTGGGATCAACTCGGAGGTAAATTTATCCGCGTATAAATCTCTGGCCAAAAGTGCGAATCACTGAGCATTTTTTTTTTTTTTTTTCAAAACCGATAGCGTTGATTTTGCGTAATCATAATGTCGGTAACTTATCGACCGATCACCGAAAATTCAATTAATTACCGATTTATCGCTTGTAGGTAACTTATCGACCGATCGGCGATCGAAAACAAAAATTAATCCTCGATTGTTTCGGATCAACTTGGAGTGCCAAAGGGGCCAAGAACATTAATTTTGCATAACAATAATGTCGGTAACTTACCGACCGATCGCCGAAAGTGCTATTAATCACCGATTTATCGCTTCCGGATCGCGCTAACTTACCGACCGATCGGTGATCGAAAAAAAAAATGAATGATTGATTATTTCGGATCACTTTGCAGTGCCAAAGGCGCCAAGAACATTAATTTTGCATAATAATGTCGGTAACTTACCGACCGATCGCCGAAAAAAATTAATCACCGATTTATCGCTTCCAGGTCGGGGCAGTTACGGCACCGAGTCTTCCGACAAGGGCGAGGAGTCAAGCCGGCACTTGTACCAGTGCCGAGTTACCGACGGAGTCTTCCTCGGCGAGGAGGTCCTCGGTTTCTCGCAGAGCAGCCTGCAGCCCGAATCGGCGTGGATCCTCGACGCCGGAAGCGTCGTCTGGGTGTGGCTCGGCAGCCTCGCGCCGACGAGATCGCTCCGGGAGTGCGTCGAGAACGCGACGATATTCCTCTACACGCATCCTGCCGGTCGCGACCGGAACACGACGATCTCGGTGGTAAAACAGAGCCTCGAGCCGCCCACCTTCATCGGACTCTTCGACAACTGGAATCACAATCATCTGCGGGATTATCGATCGTTCGAGACGATGCGCGACTCCCTGCAGGTAGTCTTCTGAAATAACCGGTTAATTATGTTAGTTACTAAAATAACCGGTAATGTAACTGGTTACATTACCTGTCACATTGTCGAAAATAACCGGCAATGTAACTGGTTACATTGCCGGTTACATTACCGGAAACATCCGGTAATGTAACTGGTTACATTACCGGATATTTTCGGTAAAGAACGCGTTGCCAATAGTTTAATACCTATCATTAATTGAAAATTAATTAATGGCATTCACGATGGAATGAGAAAATTCTGAGAATATATTTGACAATTGTCGGGATTCCAAAAAAATTGATGCAAGTAAAGAAATCGTTTGAAGACTAATTGTATTTTAAACATTCTTAATTAATTTTACTTCAAAAAGTTTATGTATATTTTTTTTTTTCTCAAGAACATATAAACTATTGAAATTCAGATTAAGAAGTAGTGAATAAAAATTACATTATTGAGTAATATTTCATCTAAATAGTTGAAATATTACTTTCTTAAAACAAAAAAAAAACATTTATTATAATTAATGATAAGTAAATGGATAAATACTTTCGATGAAAAAGAAAACTTCGAAGTACGAAGATTAATTGCAAGCAACTATTGCAACCGTAAAATAAATAGCTTCCGGTGAAATATTATAAATAGCTGTAGTTATTAACCGGTTAAATATCGGGCTGCTTAACTGGTTATTCACCGAACTTACACCACCTGCAGGACAACGAATACTCGGCCGATAAGGCAGTTCCGGTCAAAGTCGCGAGCCCGAACTTCGACGGATTCACGAAGTACCCGCTAAGAATCCTCAAGAGCGACCCCGAACAGCTTCCGGCCGGCGTCGACGTCTCACGGAAAGAGCTCCATCTCACCTACGACGACTTCACCGCGGCGTTCAAAATGAATCCGACGGAATTCGAGAAACTGCCGGCATGGAGAAGACAGCGGTTGAAACAGAACGCTGGATTGTTTTAATTTTCTGCGATACTTTATATATATATTTTTTGTATGCCTTCCACTTTTTTTTTCTTCTTTTAGAAAGTTTAGTAATATTAGGAAGCGGCAGACGCTTCATTGGTCCAATTAGTTAGTTTTGAGAACAAAATAAAAATGATGAGAACGTGAGTCGTGAATTAAGTATTGTAATAAAAAAAAATAATTAAAAAAAAAATTGTGCACGTGGAATAATTTTTGTCCCGAGTTTTTGCGGTATTTTGCATTCCTATTTTATCCCTAGAGTTTTCGGACATCAGCGATTCTATTGTGAAAGACGCTTTATTGTTTCAATTCGTTCGAAAAAAAGTAATAACTATTATAAGAACGTTATCGGTGAATTGATTATTATAAAAAAAAGAAAAGAAAAAATTGTCCACACGGAACAGTTTCCGAGCCGGGCCTTTACGACGACGTGTCCATCGATTCGCCGTCGATGTTGCGAACGCTTTCCTCCTCGACGATGATCGGGCGAACCTTCTTCATGAGAACGGCGGTCGTGCCGCGCTCGTAACGGTACGAGCCCTGCCTCTTGCCCTTGACGTTGGCCTCGTCGTACGGGCGAAGATAATCGACCGCCCGCGTATCGAAGTCCGAACCGCGGATCTCCGTATTGCGCATCACGCACAGATCCACGTTCGATCCGGAGCCGAGGTCGTTGAAGATTCCGGCGCGGATCGCGTCCGCTACCAGCGTCTTTCCTTCCTCCTCCTGCGGTAAATAAAAACGGAAGCTTTAGTCATTTCAATTGTGGATCTGTGCACATTGGCGAACGTGGATCTGTGCACATTGCTTCCTCATTTTTTTTCATCATGCGCATACAGCAAAAAAAAAACGTGTGAAATTTTATTCACTGGTAATGGAAGATTTTATGCGTAAAATGGAATATTAAGTTGCTAGGGCAATTGTGATGAAATATTAATAATAATTATGATGCAAGGTATATAAAAAAAAATGTTGAAATTCTTTAGTTAGTCTAATTTTACTATGTAAGTGCTTTAATTTCAATAATTTACTTTAAGTCCAATAATTTACTTTAAGTCCAATAATTTACTTAAAGTCCAATGATTTACTTTAATTTTAATGAAAAAGTATATCACTTTTTCATCACAATTGCGCGTATAATTTTAGCGTACCACTTTTTCCATAAAAACTTCCAATCCGATGAATTAAATTTACATGTTTTTTTTTTCAGCGGAGCTTTAACAAAGCTATAGATCTATAATTTTTTATGTGAAATTTCGCGTGTGCCCGAAACTTGGCGTTCTTACGCTCAGGTCCGGTTTCCACCGGCTCTCGAAAACGGCCATGGCGGCGAGCGAGCCGGAGCCCATGGTCGTGTAGTGATATTTCTCCGACGAGCCGTGCGGGAACAACGAGTACAGATGGGGACCGTTTATGTCGACGCCGCCGACGATGAGGGCCGCGCCGATGTGTCCCTGATGACGGAAGAGCAACTGCTTAAGCATCATGTTCGCCGTCGAAACGGGAACGACCCGACCGGTGTTCAGACGATGGAGCTCAAGCTGGCTCGCTATCATCTGGCAAGTCATCTCCGTGTCCGCCGCCGTGCCGGCTCCGCAGCAGCTGCGAAAAAAAAAAAATTAAATTGAAATTTTCATGTCGCTTCCTCATAAAAGTTGAAAATTTGAAATTTTCATATTCTCATTAAAAGTTTCAAATTGAAATTTTCATATCCTCATAAAAGTCGGTAAATTGAAATTTTTGTATGGCTTTCTTATAAAAGTGGAAAATTGAAACTTTCATATCCTCATTAAAAGTTGCAAATTGAAATTTTCATATCCTCATAAAAGTCGGTAAATTGAAATTTTTCATATCTTTCCTATTCCTTCATATCTTTCATTCATTCCAATTATGTTCTATACTTTTTATATTATTGTTATTACTATATTATTATTATGATTTATTTTCTGTTATTTTTGGGTTGTGCATAGTTGTTATGGAGTAAGTTTTTCTGTACGTTGTGGCACGGGGTTTCTTAGGGGGCTCAGGCCTCAGAACACGTAATAAACGACTCTATATATATCTTCATAAAAGTTGCGAATTGAAATTTTTTTAATGGTTTTCTCATAATGTTTAATTATTAAAGGATTTGCTGTATTGCCGGCTTCCTCGTTCAGAGTCTTACTAGATGTTGGACGCCATGAAGTGGATTTTGCTGCATTTCTTGTCGGAAACGATCGTGTCCTCCGTCGCTCTGGTGTCGGCGCCCAAAATCACTCCGTCCTTGTATATTATTCCGACGATCGTCGTGCCGGTTTTCGTAGCTTTCGGCGCTGGAAATCCTTTCTTGGCGAGGATCTCGTTCCTGGGTAAAATTTAAAAGATATTAATATTTCGGTAGACGTACATTTTTTTTAATTTGCAGCCAATTAAATGAATGACTAAATGAATGATTAAATGAATGATTAAATGAATGATTAAACGAATGATTAAATGAATGATTAAATGAATGATTAAATGAATGATTAAGTGAATGACTAAATGAATGACTAAATGAATAACTAAATAAATTATTAAATGAATTATTGAATGAATGATTAAATGAAATATTGAATGAATGATTAATGAATTATTAAATGAATTTTTAAATTATTTATTAAATTGATTATTAAATTCATGGAAGGCATGGAAAGTGGAAAACAATTATTTTTTTTTTTGCATTCTGGGACGTGCGAAGCATGTTTCTATACTACAAACCGACAATGTCATTTTTCTTGCCATTTTCCTTTTTTTTTTTTCTTTTGCCATTTTTTAAATAATTTCTTTGTCATCTTTTAACAACTTTTTTTTTCTTTATATCTAAGGCAAGCACCGGACATGAACCAATCAATTTGAAATTCACTAATAAAAATACATTCTGCTCGTAGAAGACACGCAGCAAATTTTGAGGCAATTCGAACTCTCTTTACCGAGTTATTGCATTTTCGGATAGCACGGACCAAATTGTTTCTGATATATATATATATGTATATATATATATATATATATACATATATATATATATACATACATATATATACATATATATATATATATATATATATATATATATATACATATATATATATATATATATATATATATATATATATATATATATATATATATATATATGACTATAATCTGACAATAAAATATTATTGAATTATTCGCCACAATATTTTACCTCCTTAAATATATTTTTTTAAATATCGATAATTTGCCGTGTTTATTTTTCGGTTCAATGTGAGTTCTCCCTAAAGTGTCTTTTTTTTTTTTTTTTCATCAAAGTTTCGAGAAAATCATTATAAACTTAAACTTTAAGATATCGAGGTGAATATTTTTTTTTTTTTCTCACTAAAACGAATGTTTCTCGATATCGGTGGGAATCGAAAAAGTGACACAGCATTATTGGGCGGAAGGTGGTTATGTCGCGGCGACTTTCGCGTATTCGATGTTTCGTCAGTAACCAAAAAATCAACGACGAGAAGAGTTTGCAAAGTGATGTTTATTTACCTCGAGCATAGATCGAAGGAGAAACCGGGCGCCGGTATTTGCGGCACTAATACCGAAGACATCGTTGCCTGTGATATTGTTTTTTTTTAATTTTTCCGTGCAGAGGTTACAAAGATGCTTCGCGAAAGACGGCCAGCGACACGATTTACGCTGAGAGCCGGCGGCGAAGGCTGGCTTATGTGATTTTTGTCCGTGAAAACTGCGTCGCGCGCCACCTCGCGGCGCGTCGCGGAGAATCGTCGCGCACGAGAGAGGCGCGCCTCTGCCTTACCGACGGTCGGTACAATTTTGAGCACAGCTCTCTCTCTCTGAGGAAGCTATTATCAAAATTGCAATTAACGAGGAAAACATGTGCGGATTACTTTGCACCTCTTTCGTAATGTAAAAAAAAAAAAAAAATGCCTGTCTCATTAAATTACTTTACTTTACACCCAGCCCAATGTTTTTCTCCATTTCAATCCCAAAAATACGATTTTTTAATGCATCAAATATATCGAGACCTTTCTCACTTTCGGCCACTTTACTAGATCCATACGTGCCTGATTTATAGTTGTTATGTACATCCAGTCGACCTCCACTCACTACCTCAAGGTCCGCTCTTCACCAAATCTCGTACTCGTGGAACTCCGCCTTTCCGACTAAGCGGGAAAATTACTTTGTATTTTGTATTTTATAAAAGTACTTTAACCACGGAAATTATACTCTGTACTTTAAATACTTTTCGGTACTTTGCCCAGCTCTGTTTCTCACACCCTACGACACTTCTCACACCCAACGACACTTCTCACACCCAATTACACTTCTCACACCCAATTACACTTCTCACATTCAATTACACTTCTCACAACCAATGACACTTCTCGCACTCAATTACACTTCTCACACCCAATTACATTTCTCACACACAATTACATTTTTCACACTCGATACACTTCTCATACCCAATTACATTTCTCACACCCAATTACACTTCTCACACTCAATTACACTTCTCACACCCAATTACACTTCTCACACCCAATAACACTTCTCACACCCAATTTACACTTCTCACACCCAATTACACTTCTCACATCCAATTACACTTCTTACACCCCATAACACTTCTCACACTCAATTACACTTCTCATGCCCAATTACACTTCTCACACTCAATTACACTTCTCACACCCAATTACACTTCTCACACTCAATTACACTTCTCACACCCAATTACACTTCTCACACTCAATTACATTTCTCACACACAATTACACTTCTCACACCCAATTACACTTCTCACACTCAATTACACTTCTCACACCCAATTACACTTCTCACACCGAATAACACTTCTCACACCCAATTTACACTTCTCACACCCAATTACATTTCTCACACACAATTACATTTTTCACACTCGATACACTTCTCATACCCAATTACATTTCTCACACCCAATTACACTTCTCACACTCAATTACACTTCTCACACCCAATTACACTTCTCACACCCAATAACACTTCTCACACCCAATTTACACTTCTCACACCCAATTACACTTCTCACATCCAATTACACTTCTTACACCCCATAACACTTCTCACACTCAATTACACTTCTCATGCCCAATTACACTTCTCACACTCAATTACACTTCTCACACCCAATTACACTTCTCACACTCAATTACACTTCTCACACCCAATTACACTTCTCACACTCAATTACATTTCTCACACTCAATTACACTTCTCACACCCAATTACACTTCTCACACTCAATTACACTTCTCACACCCAATTACACTTCTCACACCGAATAACACTTCTCACACCCAATTTACACTTCTCACACCCAATTACATTTCTCACACACAATTACATTTTTCACACTCAATACACTTCTCACACCCAATTATATTTCTCACACACAATTACACTTCTCACACCCAATTACATTTCTCACGCACAATAAAAGTTCTTACATCGCCCTTTTCTCAATTTCATCTCGCGACACCTCGCGGCAGATTCTCGAATCCTCGTCTGCCGAAGCTCTCGCGCGCCCGCTCTACCGACCGACGGTAACGTTCAACTCGAACGTCACCCAACTCATTGTTTATCCCGTGGCGATAGTAAGAAAGAGAGAAAAAAAATTAGTTTAACAAAAAAATTCCGAGTCTCTCAACCTTCCAGCTATTTCATAATATCGATAAATCAAAGCGCGTCGCGTTTCTCGCCCGCTCGCGCCTCTCCTCGAGCCGACAATAAAAACATCGAATCGCACAAACCCACCGATAGACTGGAACGCGAGTAACCGTTCTTCGCGTATTAACGCCCAATGACAGTTGTTACGTACGATTTCGTCGTGAAATGTGAATTGTTTGTTTCCATGGTTTTTTTTTTTTTTTTTTTTTTTTTTTTTTGTTATCTCGTATAAAACTTCATTGTCGACGTTGGAAATCGCGCAGCGAACGAAAATCGCCGATTCGCGATCGAACTACGACTAAATTTTAATCGACCGTAAATAAGGTTAAAGTAAAATTAAAAAAAAAAAAAAAGAAAGAAACAAAAAAAAAAAGAAAGATAAAATAAAATAAAATCGACGACAAACAACAGAACAGCGGAGCGAGAAAATATAACTCTGATGCGCGCGGGTAGGATTAGCCTCGTCAACGATGCCTCGTCCAGTATCCAAGAATGCTTCAGTTCTTTAAAAAATCTGGTAAATCGCCGCAACGCCTTTAATTACCGAAAAAAAAAAAAAAAAAAAAACGGAACTTAAAAAAATCCACATCGGCAAATACGATCGATCTAAGTTCGACGATTTTCTAACCTCAATAAAACATATATTTTGATATATGGATGTGCATATATAGATGTACATACATGGGTTACACATGTCTATATATATATATATATATATATATATATATATATATATATATATATATATATATATATATATATATATATATATATATATATATATGTGTGTGTATATTTACCCACGGGCCAAGCCCGTTACCGAGACTCGCGCACACGTTTTCGTTACTTTTCCATGATAAAATTTACTAACAAAATTTACTAACAAAAAAAAAAATCGATATATTTTATTTGATTTTATTATACATCGCCAATACTTACATAGATTTTTTTTGTACATTTGTGTGAATTTATATATATACACACACACATATATATATATATATATATATATATATATATATATATATATATGTGTGTGTATTTACCCACGGGCCAAGCCCGTTACCGAGACTCGCGCACACGTTTTCGTTACTTTTCCATGATAAAATTTACTAACAAAATTTACTAACAAAAAAAAAAAATCGATATATTTTATTTGATTTTATTATACATCGCCAATACTTACATAGATTTTTTTTTTTGTACATTTGTGTGAATTTTTTTTAATAATTTTTTTTATCATTTTTTAAATCATTGTTTGCAGTTTTTTTTTTTTTTTTTTTTTTTTAATAATTGTTTACTTATTTGTTCACTCATTTATTTATCTACGGGACGAAACCTTTTGGAATTTTCATTAAACGGTTTATAACAATAACACAAATATTGAGCAAAAAATAAATTGTCCGCAAATATAACTCCGTCACAATATAATAGTCTCATTTTCCAGTAATACATTCGTCCCTCTGTACGTTCATTTGTTCACACTAATGTGTGTAATATAGTTTATCATTTTTCTTTATATAATTGTTTATGATTTTCGTTAAAATTGATTTAATGCGATTTGTTAATTTGTTTTGTAATTTTTTTTTTTTACGATTTTTTTACAAAGTTTGTAATATAATTTTTTTTTTGTACAGTAGAAGCTCGATTATTTGAATGAAATTGGAAATCGATTGGTTCGCTTCGCTGGGAATTCGGACAGCGGAACTGCGAAGCTTCGTTGAGCATTTTCGAAATATTCTACGTTAACTTTGAAGCTTCATCGTCACGACGATCGCAATTTTCGTTTGGCGCACGAAACTGGAACGTTTTTTCTTGATATCGGAGAACGTCGATTTGTATCAAATTCGCTCACTCGTCGAGTTGCGAAAGAATTTCTCATTTTTTTTGTTCTACTGGAAGAACGTCACGCTTACGCTCGGAGGCGGAGCGACCAGACGTCGTAGCCATAACTCACTGAACTACGAGACGCGCAGATTGACGATGATAAATTTTGAATACGCGCGTTTCCATTAGCTCGGTTCGAGAAACTAATCAACAAATTCGGTCGAAAGTTTATACCAAGCGGCGGCGGTTCGGATAACGTGCGTCCGGAATATCCAAGTTCTACTCTACACGTGTATTTTTTAAAATAACTTCTGTATCATTTTTAAAATAATTTTTTATCATTTTTTTTACAATTTTTTGAAATGTTTTATAATTTTTTATATTTTTTTTTACAATTTTGTGGAATGTTTTATAATTTTTTATATATTTTTTTACAATCTTGTGGAATGGTTTATAATTTTTTATATTTTTTTACAATTTTGTGGAATGTTTTATCATTTTTTAATATTTTTTTTACAATTTTTTGTAATGTATTATAACGTTTCATAACTGTTGATAATGTTTTATAATTTTAAAAATAATAACAATGTTATCGTTTTTTGTTTCGCCGATTTTCATTGGTTCGCTGACGATTGTCGTTTTGCAGGCCGAAGAGAAAGATCAACGCCGTCGAGCGGCGATTCGCCATCGAGGGGTGGTCGGAGGTCGTCGAGCGATGTTTCATCGGTCCGTTCGTCTTCGAGGCAGTCGAGGGTTTTCTGCAGTCTCGGCGACGAGGAGGAGGATGAGAGTGGCTCGGTCGATCGTCATCCCGAGGTGTCGTACTCGCACTCGAGGCTCTCGAAGAGCCTCAAGGAGATTTTGGCCGACAAGGGAGCGCTCGGTTACTTCATCCAGTTCATGGAGAGTCGCGGCAGTTTGTCGCTGATAAAGTTCTGGCTGGAGGTCGAGTGCGTGCGATGTTCGTGCGTCGGCGACGGCGACGGGAACGAGAATTTTCGTATTACGGGATTTTCGGGAGGTGCGAGCGACTCGACAGCAAACAGCGCCGATTCGGTGTCGAGCGTCGACGAGCCGATGAGCGATCGTCCGCGGGACTTTCGGACTGGAAGACTTCCGGTCTCGACGATGAAGCAGGACGCGCTGAGGATTTACGGGAAATACATCGCGGGCGGGGCGCTCCGGCTCGAGGGCCGGGAAATTAAGGCCGAGGTCGACGATTGTCTCACCTGCGAGAACGTCGAGCCGCTCGTCAATCGGCTCGCCGACGTCCAACGAATGGTCTACGCCACCCTCGAGGACGAGTAAGTTTCCGAGGAGGCATTGACGAGCAGCGATCGAAAATTGCATGCTTTTTATATTTCTCTTCGAACGCAACATTTAAACCAAGATTTAAATCGAAAAGAAAACCTAGATGAAAATTGAAAAAAAAAAAAAAAAAAACTGGACCTAAATCTAGATCGGAAATGGATGTAATTGTAAATCTAATTGTAAAAAAGATCCTGCCGAAACTAACTAAAGATCCTACGAAATCCAATTGTAAGGAAGTATTGGTTAAACCTAAAAAAAAACCTAAATCGAATGACAACCTGTACCAAAATCCGAAAAAAAAAACGCCTAAACCAAAACCTGGGACAATCTAATTGTAAACCTACTTGGAAAAATCGTACTAAAACTAACTGTAAAATTTGTCCTAAATGTAACTGTAAAAATCGTACTAAATCTAACTGTAAAAATTATACTCAATCTAACTGTACAAATCATACTAAATCGAACTGTACAAATCATACTAAATCGAACTGTAAAAATCGTACTAAATTTCACTGAAAAATTCGTACGAAATATAACTAAAAATCGTCCGAAAACTAAGTGTAAAAATGCTACGAAACCCAATTGTAAAAACCTCAACCGAAAGCTAACAGTACATATTTTCTTTTATTGCAGGTACATCAACGACTTTTTGAGAAGCGACTTCCATTGCAAGCATCAAATCGACGTACTGACGAGCGGCGATGTTAAACTCGCCGATATTCTTTACAACGAAACCGCCTTCTTCTATTTTATGGAGGTACGAGAAAAAATAAAGTAAATAAAATTATTTCAGATATACGAACCCTTCGGAACGATTTCTATTTCAGCAAAAAAACAATTTCGTATTTCCGATATTCGAACGTATCGGAATGATTCGTATTTCATTAAAAAATAAATAGTATTTCGGCTACGGCGAGCGTTTTGGAAAGAATCGCGTGCATTTTTCACATTTTTTATTTCTTCTCCACCGAACATCAAAAATTTGAAAAATCACTTTCTTATTTTCATATTTCAGTTCATGGAGCTCGAGAACAAACGGGAGTTGCTCGACTTCTGGATGACGGCCGTCAACTACAAGCAAAACCTCTTGGAGAAGAGCGGTCGACTGTCGCCAGCGGAGGCGCAGACGGACGCCCTAATTATTTACGACAAGTAGGGAAAAAAAAACACTTCCATCGCCTCGAAAAAGAAAAAACTATATAACGACCTAGACCGCGAATTTTTCTCCGGTAGAAACGTTCAACACTTCAAGACTGTTTTCCACCCCAAACAACTATTTTCTTTTTAGCGCACAAAGTCTCAAGAATTTTCTTCTTTTTCTCTATACATAAACACAAAACATTTAATAACTTGTTAAAGTGTAAAAAGGAACTTTCCCGTCTGTTACTGTAATTTAAATACATAAATAAATAGGTAAATTTTGTTTTCAGGTATTTCAGTTTGCAAGCGACGATGCCTTTGGGCTTCACCGACAGAATTCGTTTTCAAGTCGAGCAGAACATTTGTCAGGAGGGGGGCGATGGACCGCAGCCGGACTGTTTCGATCGACCCTGCAACGTTGTATATAACTTCCTCAGTAAGGTAAAAAAAAGAAAAAAGAAAAAAATTCCATAATTAAAACGGAAACAAAAATGTTCCGCCGTTTTTCATTTATTAATTTTTTTTCTCCTCGTCGAACGCCGACAGCACTACCTGCCCGCGTTCTTATCTTCCCAGTTGTATTATAAGTACTTGTCGGAGCTCATCGGGACCATTCAGAGCGGCGCTTGCACGGGTCTTCAGCATAATCGTCTCCGGAGAGCGGGTAAGCTTGTCGGACTTATCGACGAAGTTTCGTGAAATAAATAAAACATGCGCTTGTTCGTGATAAATGTGTTTTATTTTTTTCAAGGTTCCGACTGCAGCAGCGAAGTCAGCACGTTGAGCGTCGGCAATCAAGACGCGCCGACGACGATGCAAGGAAACGATGTCGGTCGTCTCAGCGATGATAATACGAGAAACAACAACAGCAGCATGAACATCGACACGAGGCAACTATACGATCCGGACTCACTTTGGAGACGCGCCAAAAGCTCGTGCGTATGCCCACGTCAATCATTTTTTTAATTTACCTTTTTTTTTAAATTTATCCAAGTTATTATTGTAGCGTCGATAAATTTTGAAAAAGGTAAATTCGAAAAATTATCAATGAATCGATTAATAAATCGATCAATAAATCAATCAACAAATCAATCAATAAATGTGATTTTTTGATGTTTTCGAACATTCCGAACACATTTTCATTACAATCTCGATTTTTTGTTCACCAAAACAACTCTTCCTCTACGAGAAAGTAAAATTGAAAAAAAAAAAAAATTACAGATAAAACCCATGCATATAAAAATGTTATTTTTCAGCCTCAGTGTCGGTTACGTCGACGACATGGGCAGGTTCATGACGGAGATCGAGCCCGATCCTCGAAGGAAATACGGTGAGTTTTGGAAATCTTTTTTATTTTTAATTTATATATATTTAAGTTACAATTAGCATTAATCGTAGTACGCAATTTTAGAATCTCGTTTATCGCGCGCAGTCAAGAGGTTCATACACATCGAGCAAGATAAGGTGAGCGCCGTGATAACGTCGCGATAAGCCACGGATTTATCGTCTCTGTGGTATCGAGTAAAAAAAAAAAAAAGAAGGTGAAAAAAGGAATTAATAAAAGTTTTCTGTCGACAGGCGAAGGAGGAACTGGCGTGGAAAATAGCCGAGATGATCGTCCGCGAGATAACGTCTCTGACGCTCGGGACTCGGGACGTCCCAACTTGAAGATTATTATTACCGATATAATTATTTTTTTCAAACGTAACAGTCAACTTCCGGAACGAGAAGAAGCGCGTACCGAGCCTGAAAAAAAAAAGAAAAGAAACGAATATCGCAAAACCCTCGCTCTCTACTTACGAGGCAATTCAAAACGTTGCAACGACACTATAGACTAAAACGACAGGAAAGAACAATTTTTAACTATAAAAAAAAAGAAGTTGCGCGCGTTTCGAGTCGCAACCTAATTCTACTTAAGTGAGATTATATCATAGTATTTTATTCGCTCTTAAGATTTTTTTTTTTTTTTATATAATTTTATTTAATTAAGTTCACTTCCGCGTGTCTTTTACTCTCGATTATTCCGGGAACGTAACGAGAGAACGCGTCAGCGTAAAAATGAGAGTTAATTATTTTAAGCGGCGGGAAAAGCTTTACGGCGAAAAATTCCGACGATGGAAATCTGGTCATGACAAGATCGCTCTCGAGTTGTGTCTCCGAAAAGGCCAATTATTATTATTATTATTATTTTTTTGCGTCCACGCGTCGAACCGATGATCGATTTAATTAATCAAAGTTTACTCTTAGGTCTGTTCCAGTATAACTAATGTTTTTTTTTCTCTCGTCCTTCCGTTCGATCGTAGAGCCTAGAATTTAACTCGTAGTTTCTTAACGTTATCCTCGTCTTCGGTGCTAACTCAACGTTAATAGATGTGCGTCTCACTCGCTGTCACTATTGTCAGCGCGTTATTATTGTATCGAGTTAATGATCGAAAGGCCGTAAATGGATTGAAAAAAAAAGAAAAAAAAAATTAATAACACTAACAATAATGATAAAATGAAAATAATAATTTGTACGATTTGAGACGAATATTTGGAAATAAGAGATAAAATGAGAATACTATTTTTCGACAAATGGCTTTTCGGATATACCGAAGGTGCTCGTTGGCGAGTGTGCGCTGAACTAACGATCAATAGAGTGTTGTAAAATCAAAATATATACTTTTTGTTTGTTTGTAAATAGTCGGCGCAACTGTGCGGATAAAATTGTAATTATCGTGCGACGAAAGAGAAGATGCACAGTGATTTGCGCGTCGCTTTTCTCGTTTATAAAAAAAAAAAAAAAAATGTTACGCGTGGCTTTTTCTCCGTGAGAAAGTTCGTCGATCCATTTTTGGATCAGCGAACTGTGAGCAAAACTGTAAGAAACGAGGAATTCCGTGTGCAAATTACTTTGCAACTTTCTTCTTGGCATTAAAAAAATGTATACATCTCATGAAATTTAAACGGTCAAAAGTTACAGCAAAATTGATTGGAGGTGTTCTGGAAAATCTGGAAAAACTGGACTGGTTGAGCAACTCCTACTCTTGGATATCGAGGAAGCATCGTCAAAAAAAAAAAAAAAAAAAGTCATCGGAAAGTAAATTTGTACAAAATTGAAAAGGGCGGAACTTCAGTTTCGAGCTGTGAGTATCGAGCTCTTGAGTAAAAGTCTGTAACGATATATTGAATATCAGTTGAAAGCTTCAACAATAACGTGTCTCTCCGAGTTCATTCGGTTATCTTCACAAATACCTTAATAGAAAAGAGAATACAATTCTATTCTATTCTATCTTCACAAATACCTTAATTACTCCTTTCATAGTTCCCGCGCTTCGCGATGCGAAGCGGCCTGACGCGCCATCTCGGTCGAGGAACTCGCAGATGCGGGAAAATTGGTTCATCACACTTCCAACAGAGGGCGACGGCAGGTGGTAAGTTGCCGTAACTTACGGTCTTGGTAAAATGACCGGTAATTGACGATCTTGTTTAACAAACCCGCGAAATTTTTGAGAGGTCGGCGTCTCTACACCGAAGTCTAATGTATATTTTTTTTTAATACATTGTATAGTTAGTTTTATAATTAGTTAGTCGTGCAACTTAATTATATTTTTTTTAAAGCCGATACCGATAGTTCGGTGGCAATGAAATTACAACGATGAAATTCACTCGATTTTTCGTGCACAAACATCGAGACTCTCAATGTCACACTGTACTTTAGTCCCAAAAAAGCCAGCGGATTCGTGCTCAGCGGGAAAAAAATACATCGTAATACGTCCCAGTTTATTTAAAAAAAAAAAAAAATCGTGAAAAGAATTGCAAGGAATTTACCCCTTTAGAGTCCATTTTTTTTGAGTTTTTCAACGTTCTGAAACTGCCCGATAAAAAGCTTCTGGAACTTCGGACAGGACTCTATCTTGTGTATTTTTTCACGCGGAACACGACGAGCACCTCGGATTTTCCCTAGCTCCATTGGGTGCCGAGATATCGACGTTTTAAAATCACGATAATCGACGGTTTTTCAAAAGTTGCTCCGAAATTGAAAAATCGTCGTTCTGTCGATTTTTTTTTCTGTTTCAAGACTAAATTCGACGTATTTTTTTGTTCCCGCTGAACACGAATATAACAATTGTTTTACTCCCAACGCAATGTTTTTTTTTTTTTTTTTTTTTTTTTTTTTTCATTTAAATCCCAAAAATACATTTTTTGATGCATAAAATCGAGACCTTTCTCACATTCGTCGACTGTACAAGATCCATACGTCCCATATTAAGTTGTCATACATCCAGTCGATCTTCGCTCAGTTTCCCCAAGGTTTAAGTCCTCGTTGTCCGGTCGATTAGTCTGTTTGCCCAAGCATTGGAAACTCAGAGTTTGGACGTTCTGAAGAAATCTTGGCTCTTAACGGTACCGCTCGATTTGAAAATTCCACTCCAAATTTCGTACCCGTCGAACTCCGCCTGTTGTCCGATTAAGATGAAAAAGTACTTTGCACATTGTACTTTATAAGAGTACATTAAGTATCTAAAATTACTTTGTACTCAAAGTACTTTTCGGTAAATTTGCCAAGTTGTGGTTTACTTTTCATTTGCAATTGGATTGTTGCAATCCTCCAGTGACAATGTCCGTCTGAAATATTTGTCTCGACTGCGAGAATTATCGTCGATAACATTTTTTCCGTTGCGAAAAATAGTCAATGGTATAAGAGTCGAAGAGACAGACAATCTTTACGTACCGGCAACTGACTTTGCAAACGTGTCACCACTTAGGTGGAGATATTCGCGAGCGTCGCATAAGGTGAGAATAGTACTTTGCGATACTAGTGCGTAAAAGCGGACTTTCGGCGAAGATTGGAAGGCGAGTGCGGCCACTTTACAACCATTGTCGGGAGTCCGCTTTTACGTACAAGTATCGCATACTAATTTTTTGTGACGAATGCATGAAAGGTGCCAGGTAATGTTGCTGGCCGCGCGCGCCAATAGAGGAAAAACAGACGGCGTGCGCATGCGCACGTAAACACTGTGCGCATGCGCACGTAAACACTGTCCGCATGCGCATGTAAACACTGTGCGCATGCGCACAGTGTTTTCGATACGCTGTTGCGTTGCATAAATACTCGAAGCGTGTCGTAAATCACTCATTACGACACGCTTCGAGTGTCTATGCAACGTTTCCAGTATTTATGTAACGAGGTTCTTGAAAAACATCACTTTATGTCGCGCCCGAACCCCCACATAAAGCAGCACTTTTCATGGATGAGTTACAAAAAGTACTTTTCGGTAAATTTGCCCACTTGTGGTTTACTTTTCATTTGCAATTGGATTGTTGCAATCCTCCAGTGACAATGTCCGTCTGAAATATTTGTCTCGACTGCGAGAATTATCGTCGATAACATTTTTTCCGTTGCGAAAAATAGTCAATGGTATAAGAGTCGAAGAGACAGACAATCTTTACGTACCGGCAAACGTGACTTTGCAAACGTGTCACCACTTAGGTGGAGATATTCGCGAGCGTCGCATAAGGTGAGAATAGTACTTTGCGATACTAGTGCGTAAAAGCGGACTTTCGGCGAAGATTGGAAGGCGAGTGCGGCCACTTTACAACCATTGTCGGGAGTCCGCTTTTACGTACAAGTATCGCATACTAATTTTTTGTGACGAATGCATGAAAGGTGCCAGGTAATGTTGCTGGCCGCGCGCGCCAATAGAGGAAAAACAGACGGCGTGCGCATGCGCACGTAAACACTGTGCGCATGCGCACGTAAACACTGTCCGCATGCGCATGTAAACACTGTGCGCATGCGCACAGTGTTTTCGATACGCTGTTGCGTTGCATAAATACTCGAAGCGTGTCGTAAATCACTCATTACGACACGCTTCGAGTGTCTATGCAACGTTTCCAGTATTTATGTAACGAGGTTCTTGAAAAACATCACTTTATGTCGCGCCCGAACCCCCACATAAAGCAGCACTTTTCATGGATGAGTTACAAAAAGTACTTTTCGGTAAATTTGCCCACTTGTGGTTTACTTTTCATTTGCAATTGGATTGTTGCAATCCTCCAGTGACAATGTCCGTCTGAAATATTTGTCTCGACTGCGAGAATTATCGTCGATAACATTTTTTCCGTTGCGAAAAATAGTCAATGGTATAAGAGTCGAAGAGACAGACAATCTTTACGTACCGGCAAACGTGACTTTGCAAACGTGTCACCACTTAGGTGGAGATATTCGCGAGCGTCGCATAAGGTGAGAATAGTACTTTGCGATACTAGTGCGTAAAAGCGGACTTTCGGCGAAGATTGGAAGGCGAGTGCGGCCACTTTACAACCATTGTCGGGAGTCCGCTTTTACGTACAAGTATCGCATACTAATTTTTTGTGACGAATGCATGAAAGGTGCCAGGTAATGTTGCTGGCCGCGCGCGCCAATAGAGGAAAAACAGACGGCGTGCGCATGCGCACGTAAACACTGTGCCCATGCGCACGTAAACACTGTGCGCATGCGCACGTAAACACTGTGCGCATGCGCACGTAAACACTGTGCGCATGCGCACGTAAACACTGTGCGCATGCGCACAGTGTTTTCGATACGCCGTTGCGTTGCATAAATACTCGAAGCGTGTCGTAAATCACTCATTACGACACGCTTCGAGTGTCTATGCAACGTTTCCAGTATTTATGTAACGAGGTTCTTGAAAAACATCACTTTATGTCGCGCCCGAACCCCCACATAAAGCAGCACTTTTCATGGATGAGTTACAAAAAGTACTTTTCGGTAAATTTGCCCACTTGTGGTTTACTTTTCATTTGCAATTGGATTGTTGCAATCCTCCAGTGACAATGTCCGTCCGAAATATTTGTCTCGACTGCGAGAATTATCGTCGATAACATTTTTTCGTTGCGAAAAATCGTCAATGGTATAAGAGTCAAAGAGACGGACAATCTTTATGTACCGGCAAACGTGACTTTGCAAACGTGTCACCACTTAGGTGGAGATATTCGCGAGCTTCGCATAAGTTGAGAAATTGTATTCTCACCTTTGGCCCAACCTTGACACCAACAACACAGAAAACCAACCGTTCAATCGGTCCACCGAACCAACCAATGTTCCAACTTTCTCGAGGTTTATTCAGAGTTGGTTTTTGTGAACCAACAACAAACCAACGATTCTTTAGACACGACGAAAGATCAGTTAACTGTTGGATATCGGAAAACAATGAAGAATGGTAACGGTTGATTTTTCAGTCGATTTTTTTTTTTTTTTTCCAAATCTGACCATAAGCCAACAAGCGGCACAGTTGGTTGTCAAAAATTGTTGGTTTATGGTCGGTTTTTAACAATCAACCACAAATCAACCATCGACATTGTAGCTCAAGAGTTGATATTGGGGTTTGTTTATAATGTCCAACCGTGAACGAACCTTTCATCGCGTCCAAAGAATGGTCGGTTTACAAAAATTGGCCGAAAATCAACCTCTGAAAAGTTGGAACACTTTTCAGAGGTTGGATGTGGACAAAACAACCGAATCCCAACCATAAGTCACGGTTCGGAGTTACGCGTGGGTAACAATTATCGATACACAGTTGCGTGTATAGCCGCTGAACAAAACAACGATACAATGTAGCATATCTCGAGCTACCGTGCGCTCGATGCACACATCTTCGGGCATCAACACAGACCGCTCACAGAGTGCAACATAGACGCTTTTAAAACTGCGCCGTCAGCCGGTGAGCGCAGCTCTCTTCAAGCGGCAACGGTGGGGCGGTGACTAGTAAAGTTACAATCGGCAGAGCGACAGCACGGCTTTTTTTTTTTTTTTTTTTTTTCGGTGTTCGGTTTTCCTTGAAACGGCTATCGTACCATTGGTACCGCCACCGTTCCGTCGCCGTGACGTCATTTTTTTTTTGTTTTTGTTTTTCTATCTGGTGATATTCGTCGATACGGGTGGTTTAAAGAGAAACCAATAAATTCTGGGAGTGTCGACGTTGACTTAAGCCCGCGCTCGGACAACGCAGCTTCACCAAGAATTCGAAGAACCCATATATTGAGAGTGATTTGTAACAATAAATACTATGCCCGTATAGGTTCATTGTATTTCGGCAAGAATCTTGTGATTGTCTTTCGGTACTTTTTTCGTACCACGCAGCTTTTGTACTTGTAAACAATACAATACAATACAATACAATACGATACAATACAATACAATACAATACAATACAATACAATACAATACAATACAATACAATAGAATACAATAAAATACAATACAATACGATACAATACGATACAATACGATACAATACGATACAATACGATACAATACAATACAGTACAATACAATAGAATACAATAAAATACGATACAATACGATACAATACAATACAATACAATACAATACAATACAATACAATACAGCGTCCCTGTGTCATCAGTAACGATAATGTGCACTGGGGATTGAACGGATATCGACTATCAACCCTCTCACTGTTCCACCGTTCTTCGCGTTCTTCGAAAGACTTCGCTCCTGTGCTCCTGATTCGCCATTGATTTACGCCGCTGCACACTCAAGCGCGGCTCCACCGTAACGTATAAGTGAAACATTTAACTTCGGTGTAAAACACTCCCCCTCAATCGCTAGCGGGCTGAAAATAGCTTTAATTTCTGTTGGCTGCGATGTAAGAATATTCTTCCAGCAAATGTTAACAAAATCGCGAGGTTCGACGCCGGTGTTGCAGTACTTTGTACGGCTCTCGAAGGGAAATTGAATACGTGTCGGCGACGCATACGGAACGCGCAGGTTCACTCAGGCGTCGCTGTCACTCAACTTTCACTTATAGACGAGCAATTTAAACGTCCGTCGAGTCGCGATACTTTGACATAATATCATGAAAATTCATGCTGAGAGAAGAACAATGAATGGCATGGAAAAGCAAGCCTCTGATGTTATCGAGTACCGTAGAGAACGGCTTCAGTAAAAGGTATCGTCGATCGTATTTTTGAGTCACGATGGACTTTTTTCAACACCCTTACTATAGATTAAATAAATGGCTGCTGATGTTCATTGGACAATGGCCGGATCAGAGTATCCGTACGAGACGCGTTTGGTGCACAGCTCACATGTATTTCTACATCAGCGAGATAATATGCCGGATACGGACCATTTATAATAATTACGATAACTCGGATATCTTCGTGGACTGGTTGACCATAACCGTTATTCAGATAATCGGAGCGATATATTTTATTAGTTATATGTTGACCTTTCAGAAGGTCTGTTATCGTTTGTTTGTTTGTTTTTTTTTTTTTCAACAATTATAATACAACAATAGTACCCACAAATGATCACCGATCTGCTCGTTACGCACAGACAGTGAAGTTACTAAATCGTATTCGTACGGATTGGCAAGTTTGGGCTCGGGAATCGGAAGTTAACATTCTTCATCAATACACCGAACTCGGAAAAAATATAAACATTGCGTTTACAGGTTACTCAGTTACGGTGAAAGTGAGTTACGAATTAACAAGTTCTTTTTTTTTTTTTTTAAATAGATTTGTCGAATTTCCTTTCAGTCATGATTTATTGCGGCTTCGTGCTCGTTGGTATACCACCGGTCATAGAAAAGATCATCGACATTTCTCTGAAGAACGGCACCGAACCCGGAAAGTTCATTTTTCTCGTCGATTATTATCATGTCGACAGGCAGAAATATTATTTCTACGTTGTTTTGTATTTTAACGCAGTGATACTTATGACATCGGGTTCCGTATTGGCGAATGTCTTTATGCTAATCAGTTACACGCAACACGGCTGCGGAGTTTTTGCCGCGTTGAGGTAAGTCAATGGATCAATCGATCGCGGTAACAGGCGTGATGAATTTTCAACCGAAACCCTCAGGCGTAAGTTAGAATGCTTTGGCAATAACGACACATCAGTGAAAACAGAAAAAGCCTCGCATGCACTGGACGACAGGGATGTCGTGAAGCTAGCTTGGTGTATCGACAGACACAATGATACTATCGAGTGAGATTTTCAATTGTTTAGAATTCCACATTGAAATATGAAGGATTGGGGGGCATGCCCAATGAACATTTCTTAATATAAAAAAAAAAACGACTGTTGCCAGATTTGTCAATCTCGTAGAGGCATCTTACAGATGGAATTTGTTTGTTGGCATTGGCCTGGGCATGATGCTGGTCAATGGATTGGGCCTTCTGGTAAATGTTACAATTAATTATGAAGAATCTTTCAAATTAACAGATAAACTCCTTGCAAATTCAGATTCTCATACAGCCAAACGATATACAAGCGACGATTACATGCCTCTCCCTTATATCGTTCATGGGGCTGTACTTGTTGATACTCTGTACCGCATCCCAAAATCTTATCGATCACAGTATTAGTATCGGCGTTCACATGTGAGTAAATAGTCAATGACTGGTCGCTAGGGTGGATGAAAAGGAAAACTTCTTCTTCCATGCAGATACAACAGTCAATGGTATGTACTATCGCCGAAGGCTCAGAAACTCCTGCAATGCATGATGATGCGTTCTAACGTCCATTGTCAACTAACAGCCGGTAACATATTCATGATGTCCATAAGAACCATGTGGCTGGTAAGAGTAATCGTCATTTGTTAACACAAAAATTCTTTGGGCCAGTGAGTGTTCCACAAATTTTCAACGAAATAAAATTAATCAGTCGTTTTTATATTCCAGACGGCTAAAACAGCCTTGTCATACTTTGCGTTTGTGCGCTCGTCGCAGGGATTATAAACATTATATGAAATGATATATTGTATCGGTAACCGCCGGCTATGAGTCTGACAGTCGAAGCCTCGATGCCCGACCGGACAATTGATTTCGCGTCAGCGGAGCTCACCTGACAAAAATACACAGTAAAAGAGTTTCTACCTTTTGCGGCAACTTGTCGTTAACAAAAGTCCATAATTTCTTATTTGTTAATGTTCCGATTGCACCAGCTGATTCTAGTCTTGCACACAAAAGTACAAACTAAAATTTTTTAATGACACGGCAAATAATAGAACAGGTTTGTATATTGAAACCTTAACAAACGAGTTTGTTACTTATTTAACAAGATTATTTTTACGAAACTTCACAATGTTACGAAACGTTACAATATGACCGCTGCGTGGAGTCGGAGTGCAGACCATCGTGCTCCGGCGGGGCCGGAGCCCGCTGGCCGAGGGAGCACCAGGAGGGGGAAACAAAACCCCCACCACCTGGCTACTGGGTCAAGTGGTGGGGGTGTTTCTCACTCATATCCTCTATCCCCACGTCCCTGCGGGTAGGTACAGTCGGCTCTCCGTAATACCGCACACTCGGGGCTTCGGCTGCGCTACATTATAGAGAGCGCGAGAAATCATGGACTGCCCCCACTATATTCTAATGATCTGATCTTTAGAAAGGGACGGACTTGAGCGACTCAGGCGCAAAGACGTCCAGGGTGTCGCGTCAGAACAGTGAGGTCGTGTGGTGGGGGAAGCATTCCCTTTACGGCGAGATAGCTTAGAGAGAGAATTGAGATGGGGAAACGCGATATTACGAAGAGTCCACTGTAATGGGTGTCCAATGTGAGGAGCTGGAGGAGATATTGCTTCTTTGGCTTCGAAGTCCGAACCACCGGCGGCTTGTTGACTCTAACCAGTGCTCGGACAACGTAGGTTTTCCGAGAATTCGAAGAATGCGGATACTAAGAGTGATTTGTGACAATAAGTAGCTCTTTCTTGGTACCACCGAGAGATTGTGTACTAGTAAAAAAAAAAATATACAATAAAGCCTCCCACTTTTAACAGTAACAAAAATGCAAACCTGTTAACATTGCGGTCGGAATGGATATCGATTATCAATCGGCTTACTGTTCCAACGTTCTTCCCGCTTCGAAGCGCTCTCCCCTCCTGTGCTAGTGATACGCCACACTCAAGCTTCACCGTAACACAGTAGCGAAACATTTAATTTACGTGTAAAAGTCTCTTCGTCAATCGATACCAGGGTGAAAATAGTTAATGCTTCAATTGACTGCTCGAAGGGAAATTGAATATGTATCGGCGGCGAATACCGAACGCGCAGGTTCACTCCCGCGTCGCTGTCGCTCAACTTTTAATTTATAGATGAGCAATTTCAACGTCCGTCGAGTCGCGGTGCGTTGTCATGATATCATGAAAATTCCCACTTGTGACGGAAGAATAGTCCTTCGGCTAACATCAAAATAACCTTGGACTCCCACCCTCGCTAGGGTACTTCGTACTGCTATTGAGGTGGAAGTTGAATAGGGTGACGGCGACGCATGCTGAGGCTATAAGTGCAGTCTCGCATCGCTGTCGCTCAACTTTTAATTCATAGATGAGCAATTTAAACGTCCGTCGTGGTGCGATACTTTGACATAATATCAGGGAAATTCATGCTGAGAGAAGAACAATGAAACACATGGAAAACCAAAGCCCTTGGTGTATTCGGTGGCGTGGAGAACGGCTGTAGTAGACCTAAAACGATCGTGTCGATGGTAGTTCGAATCACGATGGACATGTTGCAACACTCGTACTAAAGATTAAATAAAAGGATGCTTATGTTCATTGGACAATGGCCGGATCAGAGTACCCGTAAAAGACGCATTTTGTGCACTGTTCACTTGTATTTCCACGTCAGCGAGATGATATGTCGGATACGGACGATTTACAACAATCATGAAGACTCGGATATCTTCGTGGACTGGTTGGCACTGACCGTTATCCAGATCGTCGGCGTTGTATATTATCTTAGTTTTATGTTGACCTTCGAGACGGTCAGTTATCTTCTTTTTTTTTTTTGTTTGTTTGTCAATAATTATAACACTACCGTAATCATACCCAAAAATGATCACAGATCTGCCCGATACATATACAGACAGCAAAGTTACTAAATCGTATTCGCACGGACTGGCAATTGTGGGCTCGGCAGCGAGAAGTTAACATTCTTCATGAATACGCCGACATTGGAAAGAAGATAAATATTGTGTTTGCAGGTGACACACAGTTGCGGTAAAAGTTAGTTGCGACTTAACGAGAGTGTTTCATAGATTTCTCGAATTTCCTTTACAGTCACGATCTTCTTCGAGCTTCTTCATCATTGGAATACCACCGGTCATCCAAAAGGTCATCGACGTTTCTCTCAAGAACGATACCGAACCCGGAAAATTGTTTACACATGTTTACGGTGACGTGTAGAGATGTGCCGCGATGGTCATTTTTTTTGGGAGCGTCAATGGACCAAAGACAACCGTCAATTCACCGTCTTTTTTTGATTGCAGATAATCAAAACGCCGAGGGATGACGCTAAATGTCAACGCTGCTTCGACAGTGTCACATGAAAATCTGTAGAACACTGTAGAAGCTCACGCCCTATACTTTGGATGAAGCTAGAAAAGTTGGGGGTACTCGGACGAGCTTTCACATCAACGATAATGTGTCGCCAATTGCGCCTTACGAGTGTCTATTGTCGCTGTGGCTCACATATACACACACACACATGCTTACGGTGACGTGTAGAGATGTGCCGCGATGGTCATTTTTTTTGGGAGCGTCAATGGACCAAAGACAACCGTCAATTCATCGTCTTTTTTTGATTCCAGATAATCAAAACGCCGAGGGATGACGCTAAATGTCAACGCTGCTTCGACAGTGTCACATGAAAATCTGTAGAACACTGTAGAAGCTCACGCCCTGTACTTTGGATGAAGCTAGAAAAGTTGGGGGTACTCGGACGAGCTTTCACATCAACGATAATGTGTCGCCAATTGCGCCTTACGAGTGTCTATTGTCGCTGTGGCTCACATATACACACACACACATGCTTACGGTGACGTGTAGAGATGTGCCGCGATGGTCATTTTTTTTGGGAGCGTCAATGGACCAAAGATAACCGTCAATTCACTGTCTTTTTTGATTCCAGATAAAGTTTATTTTGCCATGACCGTCATTTGTTTTCGGCCTCACAGATATGGCAAAAACAGCGAAAAACATCTATCCCGTTGGGACTTGAACGTCATGCTTTTCCCGGTCGCAAATTTATTAGTGTCCTCGTAATCTCAGAGAAATAATTTGGTCTTCAGCGGGATTTTTCTTTGCAATAATTTCTGCAGAGAAAAAAAGTCAATGATTTGTTTTTATCGACGAATATAGTGACTTACATTTCATAATTAGTAATAGATCGGGTACAGTTTTTTTTTAAATTTTTTATCGACCCACAAGTTCATGACACTCAAATAGCGAAGACATCGTAGTCACCTTTTTTAAATTAATATATCTAGTAGTGAATGTATTTATTGACAATGTATTACATGGTACGGTGATACACTTGCGCGATTATTTACATAATGTATTCCTCTGTTATTACCGTTGCCAACGGGCCGTCGACCTAAGTCATTCAGCCCTAATGGATCGATTTTACACTCTTAATACATAAATACCATTTGCACTGACATGTACAGGTGAATCCTAAATAGCCTGTATGTGAAGTCCCTCCTACGTAACGCAACCCAAAATCTGCAGCGCTTTCGTCGAGCATCGCACAGACTCGCGATCTCCACACACACTTCACGTCTCACTCGAGTCGTCGTCATAGAGGCCTAGTTTTACGAGCTACCGGTTGCCAAAAAATAGAAAGCAATACGATAATGAATGCAATTCCTCGGTGCTCACTGCTGACAGCGCTAAGCGTGACAGTGCCGAGCGTAGCGTGTCACGTTCCATTGCGAGGAAAAAAAACGACCAACATTGTAATCGATATTACGCGGTGAGCTTTGAAGTGGAAGTTTGTATTGTAATTATTAGAGCTACGGCGGCAAAACAAAAAAATGGTATCAATTTTTTCTTGCTCTAGATTGTTTCATTCGGGCTCATGATCATCGCGTTCCTCCCAACCAAAAACAAACCGTCGATTGGTGCGCCAAACCAACCATTGTTCCAACCACCCGAAGGTTGATTTTGGGTTGGTTCGTCAAATCCGACCATCGGCCAACAATTCTTTCGACAGAGTAAAGGTTGATTCACCGTTGGATATTATAAACCAACTCTATTTTCGACATTCACCCGAAAATAGTAGTCGTTGACTTATGGTTGATTTTTCTCAAAACGAACTGTAAACCAACCGCTGGCTAGGTCGTTGCCCGAAATAGTTGGTCTTAGGGTTGGTCTCGAAAAAAACCAACCACAAATCGACCATCACTGCAGTCACCTGAAAGTCGGAATGAGGATCGTTTTATAATAACCAACCGTGAACCAACTATTTATGCTGTCGGAAAATGGTTGATTTCCAAAACAAAAAAAAACCAACCGAAAATCAACCTTCGGACGGTTGGAATAATGGTTGGTTTGGCGCACCAATCGACCGTTGGTTTGTGGTTGGTTATAGAAAAATCGTCCAAATTCCAACCATTATTTACGGTTAACAATGAGAATCGAACCAATGACCGAAACTCAGCTAGTGGCGTGGCTTTACTATGGTCGCTACGTCACTACGCGAGGATCGCGAAAGAATTGGTCGATTTAAGGCTGAAGTGGCTACTCCAGATATGGGTGACTAACACATTTGGAAGAAGTTTAAGGACATGCGGTCGCTTTCAGAACAATTTGCTGCACGCTCCTCCAAGCTAATCGATTGAAAAAAAAAAAACAAAAAAAAAACTAGAACGCAATATGATAATAGATATAATCCTCAGGGGTTCTCGCCCGACAAGTGGCAGTGCAGTTGCCGTGAAATGCCACGTTTCATGCGATGAAAAAACGTCCCCGACATTGTAATCGATATTTACTATTACGCGATTGGCTTCAAAGTGGAAGTTTGTACCCTGATGAAAATATTTCTCTGAATATCTCTGAAAATATATCCGAAAGTCTCGGAAAATTTCTCAGCAATTTCTCTGAAAAGTCCTCCGAATTTCTCTCACTTTTCGCACTTTACAGAGAAAGTCAAAGATTTTTCTGAATCTAAATATCTCTGATTATTCTGAAAATCTCCGATTTTCCCAGTCAATTTCTTTGAAAAATTATGAACTTTCTTGATATTCCAAGTCTGTTTCCTTAAGCTCAAGGACACGCGATCGTTTTCAGAACAATTTGCTGCACGCTCCTGGAAGCTAATCGATTGAAAAAAAAAAAAAAAAAAAAAAAAAAACTGGAGCACAATATGATAACGGCTATAATTCCTAAGAGTTGTCACCGGACACGTGGCAGTGCAGTTGTCGCAACACGCCACGCTCCGTGCCGGGCACGATGTACTATTGTTTATTGTTTAATATTTACATAGTTGCATGGACTTCTTCCAATTAATAACATAATATAATATACAACAATATAATATAGTAATATAATGTGTCTACGCGTAAAGCTCTAGGATTCTTTAGCCCACAGAAGCAAGATTTGCTTGTTCGTGGTTATCACAGAGTTCGCTTACTATTGCACATAATATTTATTATCTTATTTTACATTTTAAGAAAAACTAAAAAGTTCCCAACTCTCATTAGTAGAAAAATCGTTATTTAAAAGTTTAATACTTGAACACATTTCGTATTTTCTAGTATCACAGTCGTCGCGTTTTGCATGGTTTCTAGAGAGATGACGATCCGTTTATACTGGTGTGAGGTGTGCAGCCGTATCGGGGAGTCAGGAGGGGCGAAGATTCCGAGACTGTCTCGTCGTTGCTCTCTCGTTCTTTCGACGCTTTGTTGAATGCAAATTTTTCCAGGCACCACCCGGTGCGAAATTTTTCCCTTTTGCCCCAACGCTGATAAACGACCGCGTTGAAAAACGCCTGCAGGGGATTCGTCACAGCCTGAAACAAAAAAATTTTATGACCGTACTAAAATTCATAACGGTAATGTAAATTTAATTTAAGAATTAAATGGGTAACTCAATCGAATGAGTAAATTTTAAGAAAATCGTCGAAATTTAATCGGTAAAAAAAATGTAATAAAAATGCGTATCAGCAAGAAAATAAATCGTCGTCGAAGCCTCTCGAGCTCACCATTATGTACCACAGGCTGATTATCGCTTTGACGGGCAGCTGGAACCAGAGAGTCCAGAGTAATATTCCGTTTATAAAATTCGGTATCCAGCAGACGTAGTAAACGATGTTCGTGAGGGCGAATTTAAGCCGGACCGTCTGCACGAGTTTTCTCTCGCGTCCTGTTATCTGCCCGAGACTGCAGGTGACCGCGTTCTGCAGGTCCTTCGACGACGAAATGTACAGAGCCGGATTCACTATCATCACCACCGCGATCAGCACGTACGTCGCGCAGTAATTCGGCAAAATTCGCAGCACCGCCATCGACAGCGACGTCGAATTGTGACAACTATTAGAAAAATAATTTTTTTTTTTGTAAAAAAAAAAAATAATGTTGGGCTTCAAAAATTTCACGCGACCGATTCCGTAACGGTGACACGATCCAGCGAAAAAATCCACAGGGCCGAGTGTAAAACCTCTCGAGAGAAATTTAATTTTTGGAAAATTATTCGTATTTCTTTTTTTTTATGAAAGGTCTCATATTTTTTTATATTTGAGCGTGGAGATTTTTTTAACGTGATCGAAAGACCGGTACGAATATTCGATCGGTTTAAATTTTCGAACCGTTTAAATTTTATGTCATTTTGAATTTTTGGAATTTCATAGCATTTTTTTTTTTCCAAGACGTATTTTTTCGTATTAAACATGATCATCTATGGATAAAAAATTGTCAGGTTCGTGACCAGCGTGAAAATGTAAAAAAATACCGACTGTGCTTCCACATAGAAGAGGCTTCGCGAATAAACGAACAATTATGAGAAAGCGATATGAGAATTTCAATTTCCACTTTATGAGAAAGCGACATAACAATTTCAATTTTTAACTTTACGAGGAAGCGCTATGAAAATTTCAATCTTCAACTTTTTATTGATAAAAGAAGAAATACGGTTTCGGGTTAAAAAGATCTTGGAAACTCCAAGAGCCGACATCGAGACCGACTCACTTTGCGTCGGGAACGTATAGAATCGTCAATCCGAAAGTGGTGAGAACCGCCGGACAGATCCAGGCCGCCGCGTGATAGTATGAAGGATGTCCAGGTCGTTCGCCGAGCAACAGTTTCATGTCGATCGCGTAACACAGCGTCCAGATCCACGTGGCCATGTAGAAGTATTGCGTCCATGCCTGGAATTCTCGTATTTCGGAAATTAATTCTGTATGTTTGTGTAAATCGATTTTTTTTTAATTAATTTTTTTTTTTAAATTTTAAAATATATATATATATATTTTTCTCAAAAGATGAAAATTTACCGAGGAAAGCACACAGAAAACAACGCTCGATGTGTCGTCCTCCATGGGCATGATCGTCTTGAAATTCATCCACAGAGCGGACCTGACGAAAACTCCTGAAAAACCAAGACGACGATAATATTAGAATTATTTTAATTTTCGGAGCAATTTTTTAAAATTATTTATGTCATTCTGACCGAGCGAAGCGAGCAAGTCCGCGACTGCGAGCCACACGACGATTTCTCTGCCCCTCCCGGCCGAGAAATTCTGCCATCGGTGTCCGGACGGCGATTCCTGCCGTGGGAATACCTGCGAAACGGTTCAAATTTCAATATCTCCATGAAAAAAAAAAAACAAAAAAATCCAAAAACACTCCTTTTTGGGAGAAAACCGAAAATTTGAGCCAGATGAGCAATCACTATGTGCATCCGGTTCCAATTCCAGTTAGAAACTCTTATTGTTCGATCGGAAGTGACGTATTTCCGGTTCGACGTCACTTCCGGCTGAAGTATAAGATATTCAAACCGGAAGTGACGTATTTCCGGTCTGACATCACTTCCGGTCGAAAAATGAGATTTCCATTTCGAAACTGATGTACTTCAGGTTTGACATCACTTCCGGTCGAAAAATGAGATTTGCAATCCGAAACTGACGTACTTCCGGTTTGACATCACTTCCCGTCGAAAAATGAGATTTCCATTTCGAAACTGCCGTACTTCCGGTTTGACGTCACTTCCGGTCGAAAAATGAGATTTCCATTTCGAAACTGACGTACTTCCGGTTTGACATCACTTCCGGTCGAAAAATGAGATTTCCATTTCGAAACTGACGTACTTCCGGTCGAAAAATGAGATTTGCAATCCGAAACTGACGTACTTCCGGATTGACACCACTTCCGGTCGAAAAATGAGATTTCCATTTCGAAACTGACGTATTTCCGGTTTGACATCACTTCCGGTCGAAAAATGAGATTTCCAATCCGAAACTGACGTACTTCCGGTTTGACATCACTTCCGGTCGAAAAATGAGATTTCCATTTCGAAACTGACGTACTTCCGGATTGACATCACTTCCGGTCGAAAAATGAGATTTCCATTTCGAAACTGCCGTACTTCCGGTTTGACATCACTTCCGGTCGAAAAATGAGATTTCCATTTCGAAACTGACGTACTTCCGGTTTGACATCACTTCCGGTCGAAAAATGAGATTTCCAATCCGAAACTGACGTACTTCCGGTTTGACATCACTTCCGGTCGAAAAATGAGATTTCCATTTCGAAACTGACGTACTTCCAGTTTGACGTCACTTCCGGTCGAAAAATGAGATTTCCATTTCGAAACTGACGTACTTCCGGTTTGACATCACTTCCGGTCGAAAAATGAGATTTCCAATCCGAAACTGACGTACTTCCGGTTTGACATCACTTCCGGTCGAAAAATGAGATTTCCAATCCGAAACTGACGTACTTCCGGTCTGACATCACTTCCGGCCGAAGTATAAGATATTCGAACCGGAAGTGACGTATTTCCGGTTTAAAAGTGAGGTTCTCAAACCGGAAGTCGCGTTACAGAATGTTTTTAAGTTAAATTTTCAATGGAATTATCTCAAATGCAGGAAAACAGGAATGTGGGTTAAAAAAAACGTATGTTATAAGTTTCAAATTGTATCTAAAATTCATCTCGAACAGCGACGGAAACGGAGAAACGAAACATAACCTACAATCGCGCGAGCCGCTTAAACGATGTACAATTAACGCAGTATCGACTTCCGTCAATGTCCGAATCGATATTTAGAAAGACTGCCAATTTCGGAAGTCGATGTCGCCTTAATCTCTCCAGCTACGACGGTTTCTAACAACCCGGTTAAATTCCGTGACACCTGTTAACGAGACGTAAACAGGGCTGACCCCCATTACCCCAATTCTCCTCTGTCCCTCATTAATGCAAAAGGTCGATGCTCTTCAAATGAAACGTTTACACACCGAGAAATTCACGTTCACAATACGAGATCACGGAAAAATGTCACACCTCTACTTTGGAAATGTCCCTAGGCGGTCGTATATTTTTTGCAAATGCGACCATTTTCGAAATTTAAGAAAATTTTTTTTTTTTTTTTTTTTTTATCATAACCAAAGAAAAAAAATTACCTGATAGACAGCTCCGAGAATGCCCATGGCGGATGAGAGCATGCATACAGTGTTGTACATGTCGGTGTTGAATTCCTGCATTATTACGACAGCCATGTCAGTTTTGTTGTTGTGGTGGCAACAAAAGGTCTGTATGGTCGGATCGGCCATTTTGTTTTTTTTTTGGTATTATTTATATGTGACATACAAATTTGTTTTATATTATTTTAACTTTATTCTTGTTTATATTGTCATCGAAGCGTACACAGCGATATATTTAGAGGAATATCAGTGATAAGATTTATCTCTCTCGGTGTTATCGCGCGGTGGAGCACTTGTCACACATGTGCAGACGCGTACCGCGATCTACGACGTCGCGTCCGGCGAAATTACGGCGATTATAATATCTCAAGTGGCTGGGCGCTAGACTTTGGGCGTTTGTCTCGGTTTTACTGTACAGCGGAGAATAAAAGCGATTGGGAGAGACACCGAGAGAATGCAGCGACTGTGGAGTCTTATGCAACTCATTCCATACTTCATTCTTCTGTTTTTTTTTTAGTCTCTTATTTTATTCTGCATACCCGAGGAAGCCTCACGACGCATCTTGACCGACCGCTTTCTACGGCAGATGCGCCGCTCCTCCGAGAGTGACGTGTTAGTTACATGGAAGGTGAAGCGGTTTTTTTTTTTTTTTTTTTAGTGTAACGTAATCGCATTCCGCGTATTTTGCATATCCAGGTCGATAGAATTTATATTAGCTTTGCAGTTTCGGTTTAGTAGTTTCAATTAATCTTAAGATTATTTTAAAGATTATCTGCTTGGCCCGTTGAAGCGTTTTAATGCAGTTTTCATTACCGACCGTGGTAACTCACATACCGAAAACTAGGTTTCTTTTTTTAGTGGAAACCGGTCGCTATAACCGGAGGAACGTAATCGCATTCCGTGTTTTTTGTATATCCAGGTCGACATAATTCATTTTAGCTTTGCTGTTTCCGTTCAGTAGAGTTTCATATAGTTTTAAGATTATTCAAAAGACTATCTACTTTGCCAGTTGAAAAAGTTGACTGCAGCCTTCCTTACCGACCGCTCTCTTCGGTAGGCAGTTTCATCGTTGCTCAAGAGTGATGCATTATTTACAGTTGAAAAAAGGTGATCATTGTTCTTAATTGTATTTTTTTTTTTTTAGAATATGATCGTATTCTGAGTATTTTGTATACCCAGATCTATAGAATTTATTTCATCTTTGTCATTTCATTTTACTAGAGTTTCACATAATCTTAAGATTACCAGAAGATTTCGCTTTGCCCGTTGAAAAAGTTGCAGTTTTCGTTACTGACAGTGGTAACTCGCATACCCAAGGGATCTTTTCGATGTTTCCGATGCTTGCCGTTTTTCCCCATCGCGCTCGCTGTCTTTTCGGGGAAGCACACAGTGCCACTAAGTTCCGAAAAGTTGGCACTCCTGGCCGAGAGAGGGAGAGAGACGGGACGAATCCGATAATCGAATTATATCATAATATCGAAGGGCAGTAGCAGCGCGACCGCCGCGAGAGAAGGAATCATGGGGGGGCGATGAACTAAATTCCGCGACTGTTCGGGTTTGCCACTAAAAAAAAAAAACGAAAAAAGAAAAGTGAACAAAAAATAAGATAATTGATCATAAAACAAAAAAAAAGTGTCCGAATCGTCGGAAGAGCCGGTGCGTCGCGTGGGTGTATCGTCCCTTATTTCGTCCAATCCCGTTCCCCCGCCCCCCTCTCCATTACACTTCTCACGGTATAAAAGAAAAAAGTCTTAATTTCTCTCGCGTCACGGAATAAATCGATTCGCGATACGCGACTAATTTCACGTCGTTTGACATTTTCACGGACCAATCGGAGCGCGCCTCTGCGCATGCGCGCGCGCCTCAGGCGAACCACAGCGAGTGATCATAAGTTATAATGCTCTCGAGAGGTTCGGTAATTAAAAATAAAGTATAAATGTTAATTGCTCGCGATGAACTCTCGAGGTGAGCCTGAACTTACAGTCAACTGATCAGGGTTCGATAAACTACCGAGTTAAAAAAAAAAAACAGCACGATTTTCCGGTGCGCGACGGTGCGGCTTCTCTTTAAAAAAAAAAAAAAAAAAAAAAAAAACCCTAGAATGATAACAATAATATTATATTAAAAAAATCGCAAGTGCATCGAGTTGTCGTCCTGTTCATCGTCGAGCGAAACTCCCGGCTAACTTCGTTCCACATCTTCGTGATTGTTGTTTCTCCTTTTAACCGTTAAAATAAATACACACGCATTTTATATATACAATATATCTATATATATATATATGCGTATACGAATCGCCGAAATAAAATAGGAATAAGAGCCGATCGAAAATGAATCTTCAGTGATGCGGCTGAAGGGAAAAAACAACAGCAAATCTTTCCACAGCGTCTACAAGGTGCTGTCCCGTATATGTCGTGAGTATTCGAAGATTACACCTATCATTTTTTTTTAGTTTCTTTTTTTTTTTCGTTACGTAAAACGATTTTTTGCGCAGGGTGAAAGCGATCGCCATCGTCGATTCGCGCGATTCTCCGCTCGAGTGTAAAATTGGGTTTCCCCTTTTTTAAGTTTTTTAGTTATTAATTTGTTTTGTTTGTAAAGTCTTGTTTATTTAGAGACCAGGACTTTTTGGATCATTCGCAGAGGCTCGAAGGTAGAGAAATAAATGCTGACGACTGTTTAAAAATTAATAATGACTGCGAAACTCGCAGATTACAAGAAAACCAACTGGATTCCTCGATCGCAGCGAGACTCAACTTTTCAGCTGCTCTGCATTACCGACCGAGACATACATTTTTCTTTATATTTAATATATATTAATTCGGTTTTTTTGTTTGTAATTATTGAATACATTAATTTTTTACGTACATGTAAATATACTTTTTTTTATATGTTTAATATTTGTCAGATTTTTTATTTTTAAACTATTTAATAACACATTACGATACTAATGCGAGAAAACATTTTCCGACGAGTGCGAGTTTGCGGCAGTTGCGCATGTTAAGAAAACTTTGAGAGAGCAAAGAAAAACTATTTCATTATCGCGTCATTTTTACACCGAGCGATATAATTTTTTTTTTTTTGTTATTCGAAAACTATATTTTGAATTTATGAATTTATCTTTGTAACGCACATACAAAAAGTTTTAATTTTGTTTCGCAAGGTGTGAAATTGCAGCTTTTACACACGCAAAGTGCACAAAATCTCACTTTTCGTAACAGTAACGAGAAAAAGTTTTGAGAAAAATATTATTGCGCACGCAAAGTTTACACTAACTACTTTTTCGCACGCTTTTTAAACACTAGTTAGTTTCCCGCACACTTTAGCGATGCTACGCACATGAAAAGTCGGTGTTTTTTGTGCACTCGTTACCAAACATTACATTACGACACTAGTGTGAGAAAACTTTTTCCGAGTGTGAGTTTGCGGTACGAGCCGAAGGCGAATGTTGCGATCGCACAAGTTAAGAAAACATTTCTCACACGCGTAACGTAGAAAATTTTATTTTGCAAGGTGCTGAAATAAAGTTTTAACACATACAAATCGCAATTCTCCCACTAAGTGATATAATTAGTACATTATGATACTAGTGTGAAAAATCTTTTTTGTGACGAGTGTGAGTTTGCAGCTCTAGCTGAAGGCGAATGTTGCAATCGCGCGAGGTAAGAAAACATTTTTCACACATCTATCGTCCAAAATTTTACTTCACGAGGTGTGAAAATAAGTCTTTTACCCGAATAAAATAAAGTAGTCTGCGATACTTGTGTAAAAAAGCATTCTCCCAAAGGCGATTGAGACGCAAGCAACGTTCGTCTCGCGCTCCTACCACAAATCGCGCTCGCCTTTGGCTCGTCCGCAGTTCTTGTCTGCGGACGCGTGTAGCTGCCTTCGCAACATTTGTCGGAAGATCGCTTCTTCGCACAAGTATCGCAAAGTACTATTTCAAAATGTTTTAACATTTACAACAAAAGAAAAAACAATTTTTCGTCGCTCCGTCGTCGAGAATGAACAGATATTGTTTTGACGCTCGCAGGTGCTGCTGACAAAGGCCACCTCGATGGTTTCATGGCTGATGGCGCGGTGCCTCCACAGAAGAGTGGTCACAATTCGCAGGCGATGGGTTTCGCTACGCAGCCGATGCGTCAGGCATCCGATGCGTCGAGCACGGTCTACGCAGTCGGCCAGTATGCGCCGAAGGTTCTGCGAAACTTGAATGCTCAGCGTCTCAAGAATCAGTTCAGCGACGTAGGTCTGGTCGCGGGCGAGAGTATCATCAGAGCTCACAGATCGGTCTTGGCTGCGGGGAGCGCGTACTTCAACGCAATGTTCACTGGAGGTCTGGTGGAGGAGCAACAGGAATTGGTCGAGATACATTCCATCGGCGCCGGTACATTGTCAGTCCTGGTGGATTTTATTTACACCGGCAACGTGGACATAACACAGGACAATGTTCAGGAGCTCTTCGCTGCGGCTGATATGCTGGAACTGGACGAAGTCGTCGCCGGATGCATAGCTTACCTCTGTCAGCAACTGCACTACTCCAATGCACTCGGAATTTATAGGTAAACCTTTGCCATCCTTTTTTTCTCTGCAGGAATTCGTTTTTTACTCCCTAGAAAAAAGAACCATAGCAGAATAGTAAGATAGTAAAATAGTCAAATAGTAAAATAGTAAAATAGTAAAATAGTAAAATAGTAAAATAGTAAAATAGTAAAATAGTAAAATAGTAAAATAGTAAAAATAATAAAGTGGCAAAATCGTAAAATCGTAAAATAGTAGAATTGCAATTGTAGCTCTGTGGTACGTTAACATAATTAGCATAATCATTTTTATTTTTGTTGAAAACAATTGGTGTTAATTTATTCGTACGGTTAATTTTCTTCGAACATCGGCAAGAAGGCGTTGCAGTTCTCGGTAAAATAATCGTCACTCTACATTAACATTTTTATTCGCATTTTTTTTACAGATTCGCGGAAGCACACAACAGACTAGATCTACTGGAGACTGCCCTACGCTTCATCGAAGTCAATTTTCCTCAAGTTTCGCAGGAGGAAGAGTTCCTTGATCTGCCAAAGGAATATCTCGTTCATTTTCTCAGTAGCGAGTACATACACATCGATACCGAATTTCAGGTATTTCATTAAAAAAAAAAAATATATATATATATATAAAATTTGCATTTTCGTAAATATACATTATATGTATATAAAATGTATATTTTTTATTTTTTCTTTAGGTCTTCCAAGCAGCGTACAACTGGATCGTCCACGACATTCCGGCTCGTCGCTGCTACGTCTTCGAGATACTCGGTCACATAAGGCTGCGCCTCTGCTCGCTGGCGCGCCTCGAGAGCGTCATCGTCGAGTGCAAGGACGCCAGTCTCATAGTCGCACTGCGATCCATACAAAAAGACTTGGTCTCGAACAAGGGCTGCCTCGTGCCGTTGCGAGCACAGCCGCGTCTTTGCGCCAAAAAAAATATCCTCGTTATCGGCGGCTCGAAGCGCGAGCACACCGCCGATAGCTGGGCCAAGGATCCCGAGAGTACTTACGAGACTATCGAAAAATACGACACCTTCACCGGGTACGAAATATCAGAAAAAACAAAAAATTAATAAATTCAAAAAGATTAATAAATTTTAAACAATCATAAATTTTAAACGATTGTCAATTTTGAAAAATTATAAACTTTAAACGATTATCAATTTATTGAATCTATCGATATTGAATTCATTGAAAACGATTTATTGATGCAGATGTAATAAGTTATAACTTTTTTTCTGTAAATATATTAATGTTAATAATTATTATTAATATATTTATTTGAAAAATATTGGGGTCACAAAAACTTATTAACTTTATTATATATAATTGTAAATTTATAACAATTAATAGAGTCCATTTTTTTTTTTTCTGTCGGAAAGGAAAATAATGAAAATCGTTTGACGCTGCATTTTTTCTTTTGCAGAGAATGGAGCGAAGTGGCTCCGATTAGAATCGGGCGAATATTGCCGGGCGTGGCGCTGCTCGACGGCAAGGTGTACGTCGTCGGCGGGGAGCTCGAGTCGTGCATAATGGCGAACGGGGAGTGCTACGATCCGCGGGACAACGTCTGGACATCGATCGCTTGCATGGTCGAGTCGAGATGCGAGTTCGGTCTCTGCGCCCTGGACAATCGTCTGTACGCCTTCGGCGGATGGATCGGCGAGGACATCGGCGGCTCGATCGAGACCTACGATCCCCTCTCCAATGCCTGGACTCTACACGGCGAACTTCCCGAGCCTCGCTTCAGCATGGGTGTCGTGGCTTACGAAGGTCCGCCAAAAATAGATTTTAAAGGAAAAAACAATCTGTCGAAAATTTAACGTTGGTCTGTTTTGAAGAGAGCTGGGTAAAGTACCGAAAAGTACTTTAAGTAGAAAGTATTCTCCTTACCTGAAGTACGGAAAATTTGTAAATACAAAGTACAAAGTATACTTTCTTCTTAATCGGAAGAGGCGGAGTTCCGCGAGTAGGAAATTATGGAGAAGTATTGTCAAATCAAACGGCCCTGTTCGGGACAAAGATTTTTTCAAAACCTCCAAATTCTTCGTTTCCAATCCTTGGTAACAGACTAATTGACTGGACTACGACTACTGGACCTTGGGGTAGTGAGTGGAGGTCGACTGTATGTATAACAACTATATCTGGAACGTTATGGATCTAGTACAGTGGCCGAAAGTGAGAAAGCTCTCGATTTTATGCATCGAAAATCGTATTTTTGGGATTTAAATGGAAAATATTCGGCTTGGAGTAAAATAATTGTTATATTCGTGTTCAGCGGGAAAAAATACTTCGAATATAGCCTCGAAACAAAAAAAAATCGAGTGAAGAACGATTTTTCAATTTTTGTGCCACTTTTGAAAAATCGTAGATTTTCGTGATTTTCAAAGGTCGATATCTCGGCTCCCAATGGAGCTAGGGAAAATCCGAGGTGCTCGTCGTGTTCTGCGGGAAAAAATACACAAGATTAAGTCTTGTCCGGAGTTCTAGAAGCGTTTCATCGGGCTGTTTCAGAACGTTAAAAAATGCGAAAAATGAACTCCTTGCAATTTTTTGACGAATTTTTTTTTCTTTTTTTTAAATGAACCGCCACGTATTTCGACGTATTTTTTCCCGCTGAACACGAATCCGCTGGCTTTTTTGGGACTGAAGCAGAGTGAGACATTGAAAATCTCGATTTTTTACACAAAAATCGTATTTTTGGATTTTAAATGGAAAATATTCGGACGGGAGTAAAATAATTTTATCAGACAGACATTTTTTGACGTTACGAAAGAGGTGCAAAGTAATTTGTCCCGAAAAGTACTTTCATACATTAAGTAACAAATAAGTACTCATGTACTTTAAGTACTGTCCAGCTCCGGTTTTGAACAGTCGATTTAAAAAAATCGTTAGTTGTCGATAAATCGGCACATGTTTGACTTGCGTGGAAAAACAATTAAATTGATAAATATTCGAATTATTACAAATTGACAATAATATTATTATAAATCTATATTAGTAATATCGTTGAATTTGAAGAATTTGAAAAAATTATATTGGTGAAAAAAAATGTACTTATTTTTTTCAGGATTGATTTACATAGTGGGGGGTTGCACCCACCACAGCAGACACCGCCAAGACGTGATAAGCTACAATCCCGTTACCGGTGAGTGGTGTTGTCTCGCGCCGATGCTCACCCCCCGGTCTCAAATGGGAATTACGATTCTCGACGGCTTCATCTACGTCGTGGGCGGCACGAACAAGACTCAGGAGGTATTGACGTCCGTCGAGAGATACTCCTTCGACAAGGTGCGGCCTCCTCCCACTAACAATTTTTACTGACATCATTCTCGACTACGTAGTTTTTAAAATTGGTTCTAAATCTTTTTCATTCATTTTAAAGTAAAGAAATTCATCTCTAATTGAAAAAAGTAATTTCTAATAACAAAATGTACTCCTAATTTTTAGAAATGGATTTCTAATTTTTAGAAATGGACTTCTAATTTTTACAAATGGACATCTAATCTTTTACAAATGGACTTCTAATTTTAAGAAATGGACTTCTAATTTTTAGAAATGGATTTCCAATTTTTAGAAATGGATTTCTAATTTTTCGAGATAGATTTAGAAAAAAATTAATTTCTAACTCATTAAAATTATTTTTATATTTTCTGAAATAAATTTTTTTTTTTTTTCAACAGAACAAATGGAGCGCTGTTGCGCCAATGAACATGGGAAGATCGTACCCGGCTGTGGCGGCTGCCGACGGTCGCCTGTACGTGATAGGCGGCGATCAGTCGCAGGAGATTAATTTCTACCGCACCCAGATAACGATATCGACCGTCGAGTGTTACGATCCGAATTCGAACAAGTGGACGGAGTGCGCATCGCTGCCGACGAGCCGCGGCGAGGCGGCGGCAATAATCGCACCCTTCTGATCACGATCCATCGAACCGTCTCGCTCGATTCGCCGTGACCGGCGCCCTTCGGGCGTCGCGTCTTCGTACCGGGGAATTGAAAAGTCACGCCGAAGATCGCGCGTTTTTTAGCGCAACTACGATTTTTTTCCCCGTAAAAATCCATTTGTTTCGCCCATTTTTTTCCACCAGGTAAAATCGTTTATAAAATGAGTTGTTACTGCGAGGCGAATTGAATCATTTTAATTTTTTTTTGTTAATTTTAATTTCACTGTCGCACCTTGTTTTAGCATCGATTTTTCATTCGAGAAAGCATTTCGAAAACGACGAATTAATGTTTTCTACGTGCTAAAATCGAGACTTCGAAACTGACTTATTTACTCATTTACCAAAGTCGTCCAGGAACTGTTTAACGCTTAAGGATAAACTATATTATATAATATATATTAAAAAAGAAAAACAAATTGAAAAAAAAAAAAAAACTATATATTAATTGTTCGATGAGGATCTCTCTCGATGACGGAGGAATTCGAAAAATCGCGTTGAATAAATAAATAACAAAATACATGACATTTGTTACACGCAATAATATTACGATTATAAATACGTTACGTTATTAACGAAAGACAAAAGAGTGGGGAAAAAATATTTAATGCGAAGAAAAAAAAAAGAACACGGTATATTTTTAATCGCGCTCGGCGAATTAACGAACCTCCGATCTTCGTGTAAAATATCCTCGGCAAAGGCGAGATTCGCAACGCGAGAGAAGGTATAAAAAAAAAAAAAAATAATCATACGAATCTCGCGTTGTCAACGATTTAGGTGGATTAAAAAAAATATTTTTTTTTTATTAATCCTTTGATAAAGACGTTTTAAAGGTGAAACTAGCGCGATCTGCTCTGACGACCGAGTATTGCGCGTTTCGCGTGCGATCCAAGGCCTTTGATTTATATATAAATATGTCGATCTTCGATCTCTTCTTATTTTCGAATTTTGTAATCGCGAACCGGTCATATTGTCGACGAGATCTTTGTTGCTTAATTGCAAAAAAAAAAAACCCTTAAGGATGCTTCACACTTACATTCTCAGCCAAAAGTGAGATTCAATGAAAATTCGAACACTTCCTAATGACACAAAAGTCTGAAAAAAATCAACTGCACTAAAAGTGCCAAGAACATTAATTACGCATAATAATGTCAAAAAGTTATCAACAAAATGCTAAAAAAAAATTGCTCAAAAAAGAATAAGTAAATCTTTCTTCTCTCGCTTTTCAAATAAATTCATTGATTTTCTGGATGCCACATGAATTTTTAAAAAAATGTCTTACATTCTAAAAATTTTTTTAGAATTTTCCGTTTTTTGAAATTTTTTTAGAGGCCACAACTACGGAACTATCGGCGCAATCGCCGCGAAACTTTTCGTGTCTACTGTGAAAAGGCGACAAGGAAAAACACATGCGAAATTCGCGCCTCTACGTCGATTTTTCAAATTCCCGATAAAAAAAGAAAAAAAAAAATGTTGAAACATAAGAAAATTCTAAAAAAATTCTTATGAATTCTGAGAGATCAAGGAAATTCGTTTCTAATGAATAAATAAAGAAGTTCTTCGATTTTTAAAGAACAATTTGTCAACATCTTTTTGACACTATTATTGTGCAAAATCAAAATTTGGTCGCATAAAATTTTCGTTGAAAATTTAAGTGTGCTGCATCGTTAAATGGCATGTGATGCAGACTCGGTCGGTAACAAAGACGTTTCCCCATTTTCACCGCGACTATTAATATTTCGGACAAAAGTAAATTAATTTTTCGCAAGACTACAATATAGGCGCATAAATAAAAAAAAAAAAACTGCGCATAAAAAAAAAAACAGCACATAAAAAAAAAACTGAATTTCCTTTTAAACGAAATATTAATTATCGCGGTGAAAAATAGGATGACCGCTTGGGTTACCGACCGAGTCCGTGTAAAGTGTGCTTAATATTGTTCAATTTCGCAATTTTTTGTTCGATTATAGATCTGGCAAAATAAATGGCAAATTCGGTAATTGAAAATCGTCGCTAAATCGAGGAATTGCCACATACATGAATTTTTATTGAACTCATGTCGATACAATTAATGCGAACGAGGAAGCGAAGAAAAATAAAAGTTTGAGGAGGAAGAATTTAAAAAAAAAAAAAAAAAGAAGATAAACCCATAGTTCAATGTCGAGTGCGTAATCGTGCCGCTTCTATCTCGTCGCTGTCCGTCTATAGTGAGCAACTTTTATACGGAAAGAATCATAATTTAAAAACAAAAGAACAAAACGAATATTAAGGTATTAAAAAAAAAAAAAAAAAAAAAAGCTTAAGAATGTTTGATGTCTCGAATGTTTCATGATATTTCGTTAATCGACACTCTCCACGCCCGAGCCCGTTAACACGATAATTGTATCATACTATTGATCGATAATTAATTAATTAACAAATTATTGTATCTAAGACTAAAAAAAAAAAAAAGAAATGGACGTTTTACACAATAAAAATTAATCTTATCGAAATTTCTCTCTGCGTCGCAGAGTTTGTCGTGTATTAGCTATATATAGATGCATGTTGCCGATAGCGCATGTAATAAAAATTTACGGATGAAAAAAAAATCCAAGTTTTTTTTTTTTTTTTTCACTTATTTTTTATCATAAGATTATCGGATAACGTAATCACGAAACATTTCTTCGTCGAATTATATTTATTTCTATGAGATTTAATTTCTGAAAGAAAAAAAAATCATTCGCGAAGAATTTTCGTCGATCTTCACCGAGCCAGCTCGGTCGGTAACGTCGCACGCCGAATAATTTAACAATAAATTTGTACCACATTTATTTTTCCCAAGCGGAAAAATCGTCATCTCCGCTCGGTCGGTAAAGTCGCATGCGGAACAATTTAACAATAAATTTATTTGTGTAAAATTTATTTCGTCAAACGGAAAAATCCTCGTTTCTTCGGGAAGAATTTTCATCGATGTCCATCGGGCCTGCTCGGTCGGTAACGTCGCATGCGAAATTCTCCGCTCTCGGGCACACCTCGTGAGTGAGCAGTTGAATCTGTATCGAGGTAACGCACTCGCCGAATCTTTCCCTGTCCCGTGCGGCGACCAGTCTCATCCTCGAGACAAGCGACGACCAACAGTCCCGGAGTTTCTGCAGATACGATTCTTCGAGTTTCGGTAGAATCGTGTTCAGTCGGGCGATCTCCTCGCGCCTCAGACTCATCAGATCGTCGATGGTCGCGGCCGAGTCTCCCTGACCGCCGCAAAAGCCGGGATAGCCGAGATTGCGATCGCGAGCCCAAGTCTCACGGTAACGATTCACGATCTCATCGAAGAGTACCGTCAGATGGGACAGCGTCGACTCCGTTTCTTCCGGTGGAAAGACCTTCGCGTTTTTCTTATTCATTTATTTCATGTTATTATTGTTAATTGCAACGTTCGATCTTGCAAAGTGGACAAGGTTATTATAAATGCAGATAATAATAAAGTTTGCGTCGATTGGACACTCGGACCGGTATTCAGAGACACTCGGGGCCGCTGAGAGCATTAAGAGGTACTTGGAGATACTCAAAGATACTCAGAGGGACACTCAGAGATACTTAGAGATACTTAGAGGGACATCGGAGATACTTAGAGGGATACTCAGACATACTCAGAAAGACGTTCAGAGATACTCAGAGGGACATTCAGAGATACTCAAAGGGACATTCAGAGATACTCAGAGGTACTTAGAGATACTCGGAAATACTCGGAGATACTGAGAGATACTCAGAGGGACACTCAGAGGTACTTAGAGGGACATTCAGAGATACTTAGAGATACTCAGAGATAATTAAAGATACTCAGAGGTACTTAGAGATGCTCCGAGGGACACTCAGAGGTACTTAGAGGGACACTCAGAGATACTCAGGGGTACTCAGAGATACTCAGAGATACGCAGGGGCACTCAGAGATACTCAGATGTACTTAGAGATACTGAGAGGGATACTCAGAGATACTTAAAGATACTCGGAAGTACTTAGAGATACTCCGAGGGACACTCAGAGATACTCAGAAGTACTTAGAGATACTCCGAGGGGCACTCAGAGATACTCGGAGGTACTTAGAGATACTCCGAGGGGCACTCAGAGATACTCGGAGGTACTTAGAGATACTCAGAGGGACACTCATAGATACTCAGAAATACTCAGAGGGACACTCAGAGATACTCAGAGGTACTTAGAGATACTCAGAGGGACACTCAGAGATACTCAGAGGTACTTAGAGATACTCAGAGGGGCACTCATAGATACTCAGAGGGACACTCATAGATACCCATAGGCACATAGAGATACTCAGAGGTACTTGGAGATACTCAGATGTACTTAGAGATTCTCGGACGTACTTGGAGATACTCAGAGGTACTTAGAGATGCTCGGACGTACTTGGAGATACTCAGAGGTACTTAGAGATACTCATAGGTACTTAGAGATACTCAGAAATGCGAGACAACATAACTAGTATATTCCAAAAAAAATGCATCATCAGGATTCATTGCTTTCTCTTTGATTTCAAAGTTAAAAATTTCTCAGGCACATACCTCTCTGGTTCTGTGGGCGGCGCCACCTCGCTGCGGCTTGCAGAAGCAGCAGACGCAAGTTCCAACTCCGGCCGGTTCGATTTCACGCTCCGGACCCGAATGCGTTCCGATAATATTAACGAGAACGTCCCAGCTTCTCTCCTTCGCGTAGTGCAGTATGGTGTTTCCGCTGGTGTTAGCGTGAGCGGGATCGATCTTTCGGTCGATGCTGTACCAAAAGTCGAGAAAGTCGTTTTGCTCCCACGACGATGATTGGACGGCGATCAGCGCGACGTTGTCGTCGTTCTCGTCGAGTAGGGTTATGTCGGCGCCGTGACGCACCAACAGATTTATCATCTCGAGATTCTTGTTTCTCACCGCCCACATGAGGCCGGTCGTCTTGTCTTCGTCGCTGCGCGAGTTTATCGGATAACCGTCGCTCAACAGACGCCTGACGACGTCCGATCTACCGAGTATTATCGCGCCCAACAACAGTGGCGTCCGAGACTGCGAACGATCGTTCCAAAAGATTATCTTTATTTTATTATTATTATTTATTTTTTTTTTTTTTTTTTTTTAGATTTATCTTAAAAATTAATAAAAACTAATTTCGTTGATTTTTTTGTGTCTTTATTTTTGTCTCACGAGATCCGATTTTTGCAGAACGCTGCGGAGAGTCCGAAGCTCTTCGTTCTCGAAGAGAATCGTCGGACTGCCGGCACTGTGCGGATCGTCCATTGCGCACATCTCTCGCGCATCTCCGGACGAGAGTCTTGGATCGTCGCCCGAGCCCGAACTTTCGTCGATCTTGGCCGTCTCGCTGCGCGAAGCGTCCTCAAGAGTCGTCGTCGTGGTCGTCGTCGTCGTGACTGACGGACGGATCGAAATTATCATGGAAATCAATTGATCCGTGCACACGAACGCCGTTGAATCGAATACAGGATTCGAGGTTACTTTGATCGAAGGTTCTCGATCGATTCGCCGATTGAGCGGAGCTTCCGTCTTTGTCCGCCGAGCGCAGCGCTCCGTCGACAATTTCGGCCTCTCGACGTTTTCTTCGTTCGCCGCTCTTTCTCTTCGACTTCTTGCCTCTCGACATGCTCTCTCTCTCTCTCTCTCTCTCTCTCTCTCTCTCTTTGTCTCTCTCTTCGACGTACTGTCGGCGTCACGAGAAACAGCACGAGCGAGTCGGAGGTCGCGAATCGAAGTCCCATCGAATATGCGAACGCATGCGCGTTCATGTGTTCCTTAATTCACGCGTCACTGTCACTGGCTGCATTAGACACGTTGCGGCGAATATCAAAAAAATATTTCGAAAATTTGAGAATCTCAATTTTCGACCAGAAGTGACGGCGCAAGGCGAAACTTCACTCCCGGTTTGAAAATCTGAGCTTCCGACCGGAAGTGACGGCATAAGGCAAAACTTCACTTCCGGTTTGAAAATCTCAGGCTCCGACCGGAAGTAACGGCGTAAGGCCAAACTTCACTTCCGGTTTGAAAATCTGAGCTTTCGACCGGAAGTGACGTCGTAAGGCAAAACTTCACTTCCGGTTTGATAATCTGAGCTTCCGACCGGAAGTGACGGCGGAAGGCAAAGCTTCACTTCCGGTTTGAAAATCGGAGCTTCCGACCGGAAGTGACGTCGTAAGGCAAAGCTTCACTTCCGGTTTAAAAAACTGAGCTTTCGACCGGAAGTGACGTCGTAAGGCAACATTTCACTTCCGGTTTGAAGATCTGAACTTTCGACCGGAAGTGACGTCGTAAGGCAAAGCTTCACTTCCGGTTTGAAAATCTGAGCTTCCGACCGGAAGTGACGCCGTAAGGCAAAACTTCACTTCCGGTTTGAAAATCTCATCTTCTGACCGGAAGTGAAAGTCGTAAGGCAAGCGCTTCACTTCCGGCTTGAAAATCTGAGCTTCCGACCGGAAGTGACGGCGTAGGGCAAAACTTTACTTCCGGTTTGAAAATCTCAGCATCCGACTGGAAGTGACGTAAGGCCAAACTTCACTTCCGGTTTTAAAATCTGAGCTTCCGATCGGAAGTGACGGCGTAGGGCAAAGCTTCACTTCAGGTTTGAAAATCTCCGCTTTCGACCGGAAGTGACGTCGTAAGGCAAAACTTCACTTCCGATTTCAAAATCTGATCTTCCGACCGGAAGCGACTTCGCAAGAAAAAATGTCACTTCCGGTTTTAAAAAATCATTTTTCAACCGAAAGTGTCGTTGTAAACATTTCTTCAATATATCAATAATTTAATTTAGAAGTGAACAAGACTTTTTCACTTCTCGTCTCAATCTCTGTTTTTCCTCAACTTACGACGTTTGCCTCGGAAGCATATTGTTTACCGTTAGTCTGCCTGCAATTAATGATCATCCTGTTATTTATGGTTTATTATTGTTTTTTTTTAATGAACATTATGTGACAAAGTTATAAACCAGTCGACGGGTTGCATCGTCGATATTCTCCGTGCATCGCGCACGTGTCTATCATTTTTCCAGCGAATCGAAAGGAAAATGAATAAAACCCGATCTTGATGTGCCGAGCCTCGATCGTTAAACTGAGTATAAATACGGCGGCTCCGACCGATTATCGCGACAGTCCCGCGAAGGTAAACCAACGAAGCACCGTTATTTCGCGATTAAAAAAAAAAGAAAAAAAAAGATCAATGAAGTTATTCGGCGATAAGAGCCCTCTTGTAATCCTGATGGCGATATTGTTGACTTTGTTCGGTATTATGGATACGTCGACTTGCGCGCGACCGCAAGTTAGCCAGGGCACCAACGACATAAGAGGACCTTGCCCGTGGGGAACTAGGCCAGACTCTAACGGACGATGCCGTCAAATTCTGACCCATCATCAGAGGTAGAAAAACCCATACATAATTCGCTCCATAATCCGTTCTGAATTTCCATAATTCGTTCGTCTATTTCATTGAAAAAAAAAAAAAATTATATCGCTTCCTTATAAACGTTGAAAACTTTTTTTTTATATCGCCTTCTCACAATGTTCACTCATTCGCGAAGCTTCTTCTATGAGAAACCATAACAACATTGATTATGATTATGATTATAATTATAATTATAATTATGATTATAATTATGATTATAATTATGATTATAATTATGATTATGATTATGATTATGATTATGATTATGATTATGATTATGATTATGATTATGATTATGATTATGATTATGATTATGATTATGATTATGATTATGATTATGATTATGATTATGATTATGATTATGATAAGTTTTTAAATTAAGAAACCTCTTGATTAAAAAATTCTTATAAATAAAAGAAAAAACTTTTTATGTTACAGAGGCTGACGTATCGAATCACCGCCGACGACTCGTAAGATGAAATCTTAACGAGCAAACGTGCTCCAATTTTATCTACGAGATTTTCGAAAAAAAAAAAAACAAAAAATTAAGTAATAAATATTTATCGATTGGAAGTTCAAGACATTTCGATATCAATCCCAGAGGTTATCGATGATTCGTAGTTTTTTTTTTTTTTAATTTTATTTTTTTTTATTTTTTTTTTAAATAAACACTGGGCCAAGGTCGATCGAGATATTCTCGGGGATTTTCTTCCTTGTCACCGACGAGTACGGCAATTTAATTATTGAATCACTGAGTGTTGTTCACTTATTGAAGCTGAAGACAGCGGGAACTGTAATTTGAGTTAGTCATCTAAGAAGCTCTTTTGCCATCAAGGACACTGAACCAACGATGTCGCAACCCACGCGTCTTCCTTTGATGACGAATTTTTTCAATTTAAAAAAATAATGAGGCGAGTCGCTTATCGCGCGATGATCTTGAAACTCTCAAAGTTTTCCGCAACATTCATGGCAGAGTAAAAATTAAAAAAAAAAAAAAATTATTATTTTCATTATTTGATTTCAATATGTTAAACGAAATCAAATAATGAAAGTAATTTTTTTTTTTTTGCAAACAACCTGTTCAGTAATATTTTTCAATTAACAAAAAAAAATCGTGACCTTGAACTCTCAAAGTCTTCGGCGCGAAATCCACACCACTGAATAAATATCATTAATTATTTTCATTATTTTATTTTAATTAACATGTTAGAAATTATTTTTTATTTTTTCTTTTTAATATAAAGTAAAATAAAATGTAATACAATGTGACAAATTTAATCGATCATGTTTACGCTCGTAATTTAATTATTTGAAAACAGTGACGCGATTCGTTTATCGCGCGTGATCTTGAACTCTCAGTCTTCCGCAATGTTAACGCCACAGAGTAAAAATAAAAAAAAAAGAAGATAATTATTTTATTTTCATTATTTGATTTCAATTGAAAAATGTACGAATAATCTATTCAGTAATATTCTTTAATTTAAAACAATCGTGACCTTGAACTCTCAAAGTCTTCCGCGAAATCCACACCGCTGAATAAATATTATATATTAATCATTTATATATTATGATTTTTATATTATATATTAATCATTTTCATCGTCATTATTTTAATTGACAGGTTATAAAACATTTTTTTTTTTAAATAAAATAAAATAAAATTTAATACAATATAACGAATTTAATCGATCAATGTTTACGTACGTAAAATAAACGATGCCGCCAGCGTGTTCGAGACTCTCGTCTCGCCTTAAGTGCGAACTGCGCAGTTTCCTCGAAGCGGCTCGCGTTACCGTGATATAAAAATTCCTTTCGCAATAACGAGCCAAGCCGCCGGCCGGCCGTATATATATTGAGAAGAATCGGTGGACTGTGGACAGTCGAGATCTGGTTGGTCTCGCGGAAATACGATCTCCACCGCGGTTTATCAACCGATCTGTGCAATTTAAAAAAAAAAAAAAAAAAAAAAATTTGGGAATACAATAAAAAAATTAAAAAAAAAAAAATGTCGGCTGACCGGTTGACTTTTATAATTTTGACGACGGCATTTCTCGCTTTATATTCGTTGAGTTCCGTGGCCGGAGGATCGAACGGCGTCGCTGTAGAGTCGGCGAATGGAACGCGCAGGATGGACGCGACAAGTGCGCCGATCGTCAAGGTCACCGACGCGAATGCAACGATCGCCGGAGGTCGTTCCAAGGTCACCGAACTTACGGGTGATAGAAGGATCGCAGCAAGTGCATTAACCGGTTCAAGGCTGAACACTGAGAAACCGTCGAGTGTCAGGAACGGCGAAGGAGGTGCTGAACGTGCGACAAAAATAAACACCAGAAAAGCGCAGAGTGGGGAGGACGAGGACGAGGACGAGGAGGAGGAGAACGACGACTACTATGACGACAAGGTTTCGAACGCGACCAACATCGTTGACGCCCCGTGCCCTCAAGGTCTGCAGAGGGATCCGAACGGAACGTGTCGTCAACACCTGTAAGAACAAAAATAACGATCTTTCTACTCAATTTAATAATAATTTGTTATTAGTAAAGTAATAACGATAACGATTGAGGATAACAGATCGGCGACAACCGATCCACGATAATCGATCCACGATAACCGATCCAAGATTACCGATTCACGATTACCGATCCACGATAACCGATCCACGATAACCGATCCACGATTACCGATCCACGATTACCGATCCACGATTACCGATCCACGATTACCGATCCACGAAAACCGATCCACGATTACCGATCCACGATTACCGATCCACGATTACCGATCCATGATTACCGATCCACGATTACCGATCCGCGATAACCGATCCGCGATAACCGATCCACGATAACCGATCCACGATTACCGATCCACGATTACCGATCCATGATTACCGATCCACGATTACCGATCCACGATTACCGATCCGCGATAACCGATCCACGATAACCGATCCACGATTACCGATCCACGATTACCGATACACGATTACCGATACACGATTACCGATCCACGATTACCGATCCACGATTACCGATCCACGATTACCGATCCACGATTACCGATCCACGATTACCGATCCACGATTACCGATCCACGATAACCGATCCACGATAACCGATCCACGATTACCGATCCACGATAACCGATCCACGATTACCGATCCACGATTACCGATCCACGATTACCGATCCACGATTACCGATCCACGATTACCGATCGACGATTACCGATCCACGATAACCGATCCACGATTACCGATCCACGATTACCGATCCACGATTACCGATCCACGATTACCGATTCACGATTACCGATCCACGATTACCGATCCATGATTACCGATCCACGATTACCGATCCACGATTACCGATCCGCGATAACCGATCCACGATAACCGATCCACGATTACCGATCCACGATTACCGATACACGATTACCGATACACGATTACCGATCCACGATTACCGATCCACGATTACCGATCCACGATTACCGATCCGCGATAACCGATCCACGATTACCGATCGACGATTACCGATCCACGATAACCGATCCACGATTACCGATACACGATTACCGATCCACGATTACCGATACACGATTACCGATACACGATTACCGATCCACGATTACCGATCCACGATTACCGATACACGATTACCGATACACGATTACCGATCCACGATTACCGATCCACGATTACCGATTCACGATTACCGATCCACGATTACCGATCGACGATTACCGATCCACGATTACCGATCCACGATTACCGATCCACGATTACCGATCCACGATAACCGATCCACGATAACCGATCCACGATAACCGATCCACGATTACCGATCCACGATAACCGATCCACGATTACCGATCCACGATTACCGATCCACGATTACCGATCCACGATTACCGATCGACGATTACCGATCCACGATAATCGATCCACGATTACCGATCCACGATTACCGATCCACGATTACCGATCCACGATTACCGATCCACGATTACCGATCCACGATTACCGATCCACGATTACCGATCCACGATAACCGATCCACGATTACCGATCGACGATTACCGATCTACGATTACCGATTCACGATTACTGTTCTACCATAACCGATTACCGACAGCGACCGATCGACGACAACAACCGATTCAGGATAACCGATTCACGATAACCGAAATATAAATAAATTTGATCGCTCGCGTCGCGAGATGAAAAGAATTTTTTTTTTTTTTTTACATAATACCGTTGTACGTCACTCTGATCATCTCGCGATTTCACGCGTCGCGGTCCTTTTTTTCCTCGAAGCAGCTTCAATTAGAATGAAATTGTTTTATTACACAACAAGCGTGGACGCAGTATATATATGGAAAAGATTTCGCGAAATGTAGGCAGACGAGAGTTCATCAGTGTCGCGAATACTCGAGCTCCCTGCGATCTTCTACCGAACCGATTGTTCCTCGACTCCGAAGAGTTGTGTCCGAAATAAAAACAAAAAAAAAATAAAAAAAAATAAATAAATAAATAATAATAATAAATGAATTATCAAAAAATTTGAAAAGTAAAAAAAATTTAGGAATTAACGAAAGAACATTGTAAAACGAAAAATTAAAAAGAAGTCTAAATATACGAACATTTTTGATACTTAAAAGAACACACGAAAATTTGAATAATTACAAATATCCAAAGTTAAAAAAAAAAAAAAGAACAATTTTTTTTTTTTTTTTTTTAATTGTAATTTTTCTGGTAACTCGAAAATGCTCGGTCAACGTCTGACATTTTTAATTATGATGACGCCACTCGTTGCGTCCTCCGCGATCGACGCGTCCGCGAATCGCACAGTAGAAAGTTCGTCGATTCCCAAAGCGATCGAAGCGCAGAAAGTCGTCGTCGAAAATCCGCTGGTCGTCGACGAAAATGGCACGACTGTGGAAATCGAGTCTTATATCAATATCGATGGACTTCTCACCGAGGAGGAATACGAAAAGTTGCAAAAGTCCATTACCGAGAGAAATACCGAAAAACCAACGAGTGTGAGAAACGAGAAGGCGACATTTATACCTGTCATACCGTACAACATCGTTGACGGTCCGTGCGCGGGCGGAATGAAGGTCGACACCAATGGACAATGTCGCCAAGCCCTGTGAGAGGACAAAAATTCGACGGAGTAGTTTCAGTCGGTAACAGGTCAGACACGGAACACAAAGTTAATGTGGTTTAATGTAAAAAAAAATCAATAAGAAAAAATGAAATATGAAGTGCTAGGAATTAATGAGAAGAGGCGAATACAGTCGCAAGTAGTTTGAGTCAATGGATGGTCAGACATTCACAGAACATAAAGATAATCTAATCTAAAGTAAAAGAAAAATCGATAAGAAAAAAAAGGAAATATAAAGCGTTCGGAATTAGTGAGAAGTGTCGAATAATGCAAGTAGTTTGAGTCAATGGATGGTCAGACATTCACGTAACACAAAGTTAATATAGTGTAAAATAAGAAAATCAAAAAAATCATATATAAAGTATTAGGAATTAATGAGAAAAGTCGAACATAGTTGCAAGTAGTTTGTGTCAGCAAGGGGTCAGACACTCACAGAACATAAAGACAATCTAATCCAAAGTAAAAAAAAAAATCGATAAGAAAAAAAAAGGAAATATAAAGCGTTCGGAATTAGTGAGAAGTGTCGAATAATGCAAGTAGTTTGAGTCAATGGATGGTCAGACATTCACGTAACACAAAGTTAACATAGTGTAAAATAAAACAAAAAATCATATATAAAGTATTAGGAATTAATGAGAAAAGTCGAATATAGTTGCAAGTAGTTTGTGTCAGTAAGTGGTCAGACACTCACAGAACATAAAGATAATCTAATTTAAGCGTCAGTAAGTGGTCAGACACTCACAGAACATAAAGATAATCTAATTTAAAGTAAAAAAAAAAATCTATAAAAAAAAATGAAATATAAAGCGTTCGGCATTAGTGAGAAGAGTCGAATAATGCAAGTAGTTTGAGTCAATGGATGGTCAGACATTCACGTAACACAAAGTTAACATAGTGTAAAATAAAACAAAAAATCATATATAAAGTATTAGGAATTAATGAGAAAAGTCGAATATAGTTGCAAGTAGTTTGTGTCAGTAAGTGGTCAGACACTCACAGAACATAAAGATAATCTAATTTAAAGTAAAAAAAAAATCTATAAAAAAAAAAATGAAATATAAAGCGTTCGGCATTAGTGAGAAGAGTCGAATAATGCAAGTAGTTTGAGTCAATGGATGGTCAGACACTCACGGAACATAAAGATAATCTAATCTAAAGTAAAAAAAATCGATGAGAAAAAAAAAATTAAATATAAAGCGCCCGGCATTAGTAAGAAGAGTCGAATAATGCAAGTAGTTTGAGTCAACAAATGGTCAGACAATCTCAGAACATAAATCACAGTAATTGAAATCATTCTGCGACATCCAATGAGAAAAATAATACACCACAAAGTATCTGGTAAAAAAAGTAATGTGATTGTGTGTGTGTGTGATTGAATGCACGTGCAAGTAGTATGAGTCAATAACCGATCGGACAACTTCGGAACGTAAATTACAGTTATTATAAGCTTTCCGCGATATTCAATAGAATAAATTAACTAGAGTGTCTACTGAACAATAATTTATGGACGACGTCAAGTACACGCCCAAGTAGTTTAAGTCAACAATCGATCAGACATCCTCGGAAAGTAAATTACAGTTATTACAAATTTCCCGAGACATTTAATAGAAAAAAATTAAGTAAACTGTTTAGTGGCCGATAATTAACGGTCGGCATCCAATTCCATGAAAATCGCATCGCAGTAGGTTCAGCCTGTAACGATTCAGACACTCGGGCCCTATCAGATTGTCAAAATTTTCAATAAATTTGACCGGTTTCACCCATCGATCGATTAAAGATCGATTAAAAGTTGATCGATTGAAGGTCGATTGCATATCGATTAAATATCGATTAACGATCGAGTAAAGATCGGTTGAAGATCGATTGAAAATCGATTACAGATCGATTGAAATTGGATTAAAGATCGATAGAAAATCGATTAAAGATCGATTGACAATTGATTAAAGATCGATTGAAAATTGATTACAGATCAATTACAGAACGATTGAAGTACTTTTTACGTAGCCGTACAAAATAATTAACAGTACAGCGTTTATTGCACACGAATGAACGATACAACCTACGCGCAAGTAGTTCGGTCCGTCGTTGGTCAGACGCGCTTATAGCATGCCGAGCGAAATTGGTACGGCAGCGAGGCGGGTACGATTTAACGAAAATACTATCGATTATCGAGGTTAACCGATGATATTTAACAAAATAATAATAATAATACCCTGAAATTAATAATTATCGTCGAAATTGTGCCTTAAGGGGAAAAAAACAATTCTACAATATTTGTACGATTTACGATTTATCCCACTTACGATGATTTTCCTCTTTCTGTTACAGAGACTGATGTCCTATCGAACCTCGCCAGCGCAATGCAGTACAAGGACACTGTAGAGCGAACATAACATATATATATATATATGTATATATATATATATATATATATATATATATATATATATATATATATATATATATATATATATATATATATATAAATGTACATACCACGCCGCTATTTTTATAAATTCATGCTACAAATAAAATGTTATCGTTAAATAAAGTAATTTACGCTTTAATCCTTTTCCACTTGCATTTGTACAATCTATTTTACCGTCCGTCGATAATGTTTTTACAAAAAAAAATCTAAGGTCAATTTTTTATTTTAAAAATATCAATCTAAATTTTTTTTTTTTTAAATTATTTTCAATGAGCAATTAATTGTTTAAATTTTTCTAAGAAGGTCTTTTGAACAATAAAGAAATCGAACAGTTTTTTTTCCTGCACGTGCACAAGTACAATTATAGTTTCGGTGTTTATGCTAATATCTTTGGTAACGTGCGCACATGATGCGCCTGTACACGCTCGACACGCCCGTACAGAACTAAACCAACAATATCACTGTTCGCGTTCTTCTTCTTTTTTTATTAATTTTTTTTTTTTTTTTTTTTTTTTTTTTATTACAAAAAAGAAGTATTTCGAACTTGAACTTTCAAAGTCTTCGGCAAATCGACACTATTAAATATAATTTAATAAAAGATACATAAAAATATTTATATTATTGATTTCATTGTTTCACTTTAGTTAACGATTTATGATAAGTTTTTTTTTTTTTTTTTTTTTATAAAAAAAATAAAAATAAAATAATTAAAGTAGCGATACAATGACAACAATTTAATCGACCGATCATGAAAGTTCGCGATATAAACGATCTTGCAGCGTTCGTGACTTTCGGCCGTCTCGCCTATCTCTGATCTGCGCGGTTTCCTCGAACCGGCTCGAAATCACCGCCATACAGAATTCCTTGCGCAACGAGCCGAGCGCCGGTCGACCGTATATATTCGAAAGATCCTGCGGAACTTGAATAGTCGCGATCTCGTTGGTCTCCACTCCGGTTTATCAACCGACCACTTGCATTTGAAAAAAAAAAAATCGAAAAAAAAATTTGCAAATTGAAAAATTTTGAAAAAAAAAAAATGTCCGTCGAGCGTTTGAGTCTTTTCATTTTAACTGGGGGTTTCCTCGTGTTATGTTCGCTGAGTTTCGTGGCCGGAAATGCGCCGAGTGCGAAGGTCAACGATAACTCCAAGGTCATCGTGGGTCGTTCCAAGGTCACCGAACTTCCGGTTGAGAGGAGGATCCAAGAAAGTGCGGTAACCGATTTTGCGATAATTTCTGAAAAATCGTCGACAGTCAGAAACGGCGAGGAAGGAAGAAAAAATATTGCCAAAAGAAATACCGGAAGTGCGCAGAGTGGCGAGGACGAAGACGAGGAGGAGGGGGAGGACGAGTACAATGACGATAGCACTATAAAATCGAGCAACATCATCGACGGCCCGTGCGCTGACGGTCTGCAGAGGGACCAAAACGGAGAGTGTCGTCAAAAAATGTAAGCACAAACCTCAAGTGTCTTTGAGTGTCCTTGAGTGTCCTTTAGCGTCCTTGAGCGTCTTTGAGTGCCCTTGAGTGTCATTGAGTGTCATTGAGCGTCCTTGAGCGTCCTTGAGTGATCTTGAGTAACTCTGAGTGTTCTTTAGTGTCCTTGAGTGTCCCTGGGTGTCCTTGGGTGTCCTTGAGTGTCCTTGGGTGTCCTTGAGTGTCCTTGAGTGTCCTTGAGTGTCCTTGAGTGTCCTTGAGTGTCCTTGAGTGTCCTTGAGTGTCCTTGAGTGTCCTTGAGTGTCCTTGAGTGTCCTTGAGTGTCCTTGAGTGTCCTTGAGTGTCCTTGAGTGTCCTTGAGTGTCCTTGAGTGTCCTTGAGTTTCCTTGAGTGTTTACGTAACATGTCCATGAGAGTCTCCAGTGGTCTCGTGAGTTATTATTGCGTAGATATCAACATTTTTAATCGGTCACGACGTTGACGAGGAAAAGAGATCTGGATAATGTAGTAAATCTAATTATTTGACTCACCTAGCGTGAACTGCATCGTGTCCATGATTCACGATACCAATCAAGATATTCAACAATTAAAAAGGAACTGTAAAGTGCCTGACCATTCAGTAACGGACAGAGTAGAGCATACGCGCAAGTAGTTTCAGTCAGTAACCGATCAGACAATCACAGAATATAAAATACAGTTATTACGATCATCCGGCGATATATATATATATATATATATATATATATATATATATATATATGTATATATATATATATATATATATATATATATATATATATATATATATATATATAAACTGCAAAGTGTCTGATCAATCATTAACGCGCAAGTAGTTTCAGTCAATAACCGATCAGACACTCGCAGAACGTTATTAGTCATTACGATTTCTCTGCGTCATTCGATACCAAAGGACAAGTAAAGTGTCTCGCGACCGATAATTAATGGACAGAGTGGAGTGGACGCAGGAGTGACTTCAACAGGATGCGCTCGATATCTACTCGACGACCGTAACACTTGACTCATGATTTATTGCTTTTCCTATCGAAATTCTTAATCAGTGCATCGTGCCGATCAGACATCGAGATTCGCATAATGTCGTGAATCTATTTATTTGGCTCGCCGATGCGTGAACCACGGTCTCCTGGATGCGCGACGACGATAGGGATGACGATAGCGGAGAGGATATATAATAAAGGTTCTCGCGGAAAAATCTTCAAGTAGTGAGCTCATCCGTGCCAGGAATGTGCAAGATCGCTCCGGCTTAAAAAAAAAAACAAAAAAAAAAAAATAGCAAATTGAAAAATTTTGAAAAATAAATAAATAAATAAAAATGTCCGTCGAGCGTTCGAGTCTTTTAATGTTAACTGCGGTATTTCTCGGGCTATATTCGCTGAGTTTCGTTGCCGGAAATGCGCCGAGGGCGAAGGTCAACGATGATTCCAAGGTCATCGTGGGTCGTTCAAAGTTCACCGAACTTCCGATTGAGAGGATGATCCAAGAAAGTGCGGTAACCGATTTTGCGATAATTCCTGAAAAATCGTCGACATTCAGAAACGGTGAGGAAGGACGAAAAAATATTGCCAATAGAAATACCGGAAGTGGGCAGAGTAGCGAGGACGAAGACGAGGGGGAGCTGGTGGAGGCCGAGTACATCATCGACGGCCCTTGCCCCGACGGTCTGCGGAGAGACCAAAAGGGAGAGTGTCGTCAAAAAATGTAAGAACAAATAAAACAATCTTTCTACTGAATTTAATAATCATTTGTTAGTGATCAAAAAAAAAAAAAATTATAATAATAATCGCATCGCCTCTGCGCGTGTCGCGATCTTTTTCCTAGGAGCAACCCGGCTGAACCAGAATGAACATTTCTCTTACGCAGCGGGCATAGAGACACGAAAGTGACCTATTACCGGTACGACGTCACCTCCGGTCGAAAATTTATTTATTTTCAAGCCGCAAGTGACGTATTACCAAGGACACTGTCATGGACGCTCAATGACACTCAAAGACACTCTAAATATGGGTGTCTGTGAGGTTCGTGGAGTGCTTTGCGTGTCCTTGAGTGTCCTGGAGCGTCCTCGAGTGACCCTGAGTGTCCTTAAGCGTCCTTGAGTGCCCTCGAGGGTCCTTAACGGTCTTTAAGCGTTCTTGAGTGTCCTCAAGTGTCCTCAAGTGTCCTTGAACGACCTTGAGTCTTCTTGAGCGTCCTTGAGTGACCCTGAGTGTCCCTGAGTGTCCCCGAGTGTCCTTGAGTGTCCTTGAGCGTCCCCGAGCGTCTGCGAAGTTCCTTGAGTGTCCCTGAGTGTCCTTGAACGTCCTTGAGTCTTCTTGAGCGTCCTTGAGTGATCTTGAGCGATCCCGAGTGTCCTTTAGTGTCCTTGAGCGTCCTTGAGCGTCCTTGAGCGTCCTTGAGCGTTCTTGAGCGTCTGTGAAGTTCCTTGGTTGTCCTTGAGCGTTCTTGAGCGTCTGCGAAGTTCCTTGGGTGTCCTTGAGTGTCCTTGAACGTCCTTGAGTCTTCTTGAGCGTCCTTGAAGTGATCTCGAGTGATCCCGAGTGTCCCTTAGTGTCCTCGAGCGTTCTTGAGCCTCCTTGAGAGTCCTTGAGCGTCCTTGAGCGTCTGTTAAGTTTCTTGAGTGTTCTTGAGTGCCCTCTAGGTGTCCCCGAGCGTCCTCGAGAGTTCCCACAAAGTTGACGAGGAAACGAAATCTGGATAATGTCGTAAACGTAATTATTCGACTCACCTAGCGTGAACTGCGTCGTGACCACGATTCAGGATATCAATCAAGATATTAAATAATTAAAAAGGAAGTGCAAAGTGCCTGACCAATTAGTAACGGGCAAAGTAGAGCATACGCGCAAGTAGTTTCAGTAAATAAACGATCAGACGATCACGGAATACAAATTACAGTTATTACGATCATTCGACGATGTTAAAAAATAAATAACTAAACTGCACAGTGTCTAATAAATTGTTAACGGACAGTGTCGAGCATGCGCTTAAGTAGTTTCGCTCGATAATCGGTCGGACACTCGCGGAATATAAAACACTGTTACGATACGATCATCCGGCGATATAAAAAAAAAAATAAATAAATAAAAAATAAACTGCATAGTGTCTGATAAATTATTATCGCGCAAGTAGTTTCAGTCAATAATCGATCAGACATTCGCTGAAAGTTATCAGTCATTACGATTTGTCTGCGCCATTTGATACCAAAGGACAAGTAAAGTGTTCTTGAGTCGTGTGACCGATAATTAATGGGCAGAGTCGAGTGCACGCAGGAGTGACTTCAACAGGATGCGCTCGATGTCTACTCGACGACCGTAACACTTGACTCATGATTTATTGCTTTTCATAACGAAACTCTTAATCAGTGCGTCGTGCCGATCAGATATCGAGATTGTTTTTTGTTTTTAATCCCTCTTCAAAAAAAATTAACTGTACAACGTTTTCTGAGTACGAATAAACGGTCCAGCATACGCGCAAGTAGTTGGGTCCGTAGCTGGTCAGACGTGCTTATAGCATCCGAATGAAATTGGTACCGCAACGAGACTACGATTTAACAAAAATACAACCGACCAATTGTCGAGGTTAACCGATAGTATTTTTAAAATAATAATAATAATACCATGAAATTAATAATTTTCATCGAAATTATGCCTTAAGGGATAAATTTTTTTTTTTTTAATAATATTTCTAAAATTTTCGATTCATCCCAATTACGATGATTTTCTTCTTTCTGTTGCAGAGACTGAAAGTCCTGTCGGATTTCGCCACCGCAATCTCACCCCAATGCAGCACGACAATCTACAGAGAATTGTATATATATATATACAGGGTGATTCGTAACTAGTATAGAATATTTTACACACTGGTAGAGCTCGTCGTCCCGAGTAATTTGCTTTTTTTGAAAATTTTCTACGATAAAAATTGACCGAGTAATAAAGGTTTAAAGTTTCCCTATCGGTGTGCGCACTTACGAATGTGTGCGTGACAGAGCGTCGGGCTAGCATTCGTCTGTCAACTTCGGTGGGGCAAAGCGCGGTGTTACTACGCGCGTGAAAATAGTCCCGCGACGAAACGTCAATCGAGGTAAATCTAACCTATAGTATAACCTAATACGGATGGAAAGTAAATGTTGAAACTTATAAGGTGATGTGTGATTAAATGATGTGAAGTGAAAATAATAATAAAAATAAAATTAATAAAATTATAAAATTTCAGTGTGAAATTCTCACTCTCGCTGGATAAAAAGTTCCAGCTGCATAACTGCGACGGCAAGGTAAGTTTAACTGAGTCAGCGATGAATTCTCACAATAAAAAAATCTATTTTTAAATTCTTCGCAGCATGCGAACAATTATAAAGCTGATTTTATTGTGAGAATCTATCGTTGGGTGAGTGAAAATTATAGTAAGTTTCACTCAGGCAGCGATAGATTCCCAGAAAAAAAAAAATAATTCTTCGCAGCATGCGAATAATTATAAAGCTGATTTTATTGTGAGAATCTATCGTTGGGTGAGTGAAAATTATAGTACGATACAGTAAGTTTCACTCAGTCAGCGATGGATTCCCACAAAAAAATAATTAATTTTTTAATTCTTCGCAGCATGCGTACAATTATAAAACTAATTTTATTATGAGAATCCATCGTTGGGTGAGAGAAAATTATCGTACGGTACAACAAGTTTCACTTAGTCAGCGATGGATTACCAGAAAAAAAAAAAATTGTTCGCAGCATGCGAACAATTATAAAGCTGATTTTATTGTGAGAATCTATCGTTGGGTGAGTGAAAATTATAGTACGGTACAGTGAGTTTCACTCAGTCAGCAATGGATTCCCAAAAAAAAAAAAAATTAATTTTATAATTCTTCGCAGCATGCGAACAATTATAAAAGTAATTTTAGTATGAGAATCGATCGTTGGGTGAGTGAAAATTATGGTACGTTACAGTAAGTTTCACTCAGTCAGCGATGGATTCCCACAAAAAAATAATTAATTTTTTAATTCTTCGCAGCATGCGTACAATTATAAAACTAATTTTATTATGAGAATCCATCATTGGGTGAGTGAAAATTATCGTACGGTACAACAAGTTTCACTTAGTCAGCGATGGATTACCAGAAAAAAAAAAAAAATTGTTCGCAGCATGCGAACAATTATAAAGCTGATTTTATTGTGAGAATCTATCGTTGGGTGAGTGAAAATTATAGTACGGTACAGTAAGTTTCACTCAGTCAGCGATGGATTCCGAAAAAAAAAAAAAATTAATTTTATAATTCTTCGCAGCATGCGAACAATTATAAAAGTAATTTTAGTATGAGAATCGATCGTTGGGTGAGTGAAAATTATGGTACGTTACAGTAAGTTTCACTCAGTCAGCGATGGATTCCCAAAAAAAAAAAAAAATGTTTAATTCTTCGCAGCATGTGAACAATTATCAAAGTAATTTTAGTATGAGAATCCATCGTTGGGTGAGTGAAAATTATGGTACGGTACAGTAAGAGTCACTCAGTCAGCGATGGATTCCCACAAAAAAAAAAAATAAATAAAAAAATAAATTCTTCAATCAATGGCAACGAAAAACTACCAACCAATTCATCGAAGGAAGTGACATGATGCCCTTTCCTGAATCTCAATTCTGAGTATTGGCCAAAAATTTAAAAGGCCAGATGGAATTTTCCTCGTCGTTTGGAGATTCGGTAAGTAGGTAGAATGGTCGTCCGTTGAATGAATGGATTACAATTTTTTATTTTCATTCAGGTTCAAACCCAACGAAAACGTGGACATAGCTTATTAAGTAATGATTAAGGAATGTATTAATCGATCGTATGAACGGTAGAGTGTAATCGAATAACTTTGGCTACTCTCACTGTTTATGCGATCAATAAATATATTTTTTTTTCTTTTTGTTCAAGTTTAATCAAACCAACGCTGAGGCTAAAAGACGATGTAGGTGGGCTATTTCTTCATCGTATAAATCAAGTTTCGACATTGGTTTAGTTAAAAGTTACAATCGAAGAAAACTAATTGCGATCGAAGAATCGTAGGTGTGCGAGCGTGCGTGCATGCACCCGTGAATATTCGGATTCTTGCCAAGTCCCCTTTTAAAAGATATCAGGTACGCATTTGAAGTACCGCAGAATATACAGCAGTCAAAATGCAATAACAGTCTTCGATTATTTTTGCATGCTCGACTCTTGAATAAATGTATTCAGTACAATTTTTGATTTCCTCTTAGGTTCAAGATTACCGATCGGCCGAATAAACCTTTAATGCTCATCAATCCTGTTATGACTGTGGATGTAATGAAATGGATGCTAATCGTCGCGTTCAATTGAAATCGTGAATACGGACAATTTGACATCGTTTACGGATCCACCCTCAAGACTTTCAGCGGAAAACATTTATTTCTGACATTGTCGACGGTGAAAGCGTCAACACAGAGATATTACGCACTGATGGAAAAATGTATTAATCGATTGTATGGCCGGTAGAGTGTAACCGAACATCTTTGCTTACTCTTACCGTCCATGCGATCGATGAATACATTTTTTTTTCTTTTGCTCAAGTTTAATCAAACCAATGCTCCCGCTAAAACCCGATGTACGTGAGCTATTTCGGCATCGGATAAATCAAATTTCGACATTGGTTTCATTAAAAGTTACATTCGAAGAAAACTAATTAATTGCGATTGAAAACTCGTAGGTGTGCGAGCGTGCGTGCATGCACCTGCAAATATTCGGACTCTTGTGAAGTCGCCTTTTAAGATATCGACCGCCAATTCGAACAACCAGGAAATTAATAGCATTTTTAGCTCATTCTTAAATTTTTTCCGTAGATCAATTATTAGGCAATGTATGGATTTAAATGTTGTATTCATCCATTTATAAGATACAAAAATGGCATGGTTTATTTTTTAACAAATGTCTGCGCATTGTCTAAGTGTCCCGATATTGGCTGTCTCATTGATATCATCTTTCTTTATGAAATTCGTAAATGTTCCAGACAAAAAATGTATAAATAAAGTAAAAAAAGAGGTACTCCAATAATCCCTTTGTGATATGTCATCGTTTTTTTTTTGTAATTAACAGGAAGTAACAAGGAATCAATTTGACGAATGCCGATTGCCGCATTTTTTTCGACTTGCTTAAGCGATTAATCCACTGTATAAGGGGAAGTAAACCAGCTACACAGGTATCTCTGTCGAGATAATCAAACTTCACCGTTTTGCTTCCTCATAGAGAAAGCTTTTTTTTAATAAGATAATTTTCCAGTTATTATCACCATCACTATTGATTTCGTCTATTGAAATCATGTCTTGCCGTGCGAAAGAAAGGAAACTCATTACGTCTTGTATTTGGAAAATCTCGATCCGCCATTGGTGCGACTAAAATAAGTTTATCGATGAGTTTTTTTTTTTTTTTTCTTTCAGGAGTCTCACGAACTTCCACTAACATTCTCATTTAAATAGAGCGTAGACGAGTCCCTGATACACCGAATGAATCACCACTCCATGCTGGTTTCGCTATTCCGCCGTTGATATTAAATAATTTGTAAATTCTGCAATGAAAAGGTTCCTCCAATTGAGTAAAAGATATTTTGCTTACTAAAGCTTGCATAAAAACCAACTCTATCGACACAATCGAATGTAAACTCCGCCCATTAACGCGAAAATGTCATCTCAATATTGGAGTGACCGAAATAAGTTTCTTAATGGATTCTTCTTCTTCCGAGATATAAGTCTAATACCTTCAAAATTTCAATATTTTTTTTTTTTTAATTCAGCAAGTGCCACCGACATTCTCGCTGGAGTAGAGCATAAAGGAGTCATTGATACACTGATTCAATAAGGACTCCATGTTGGTTTCGCTATCAGGTCCTTGACATTAATTAATTGGTCAATTCGGTAATGGAAAGGTGCTCCCGGTCGAGGTCGATAGATATCGTTTACTCACTATCGTTTACGTAAACCAGCCATATCCGCACAATCGAATGTATGTTAGCTCCGTCTATTAACGCGAAAATGTCATCGCAATATTGGAGTGACCAAAATAAGTTTCTTGATGGATTCTTTTTTCTTCCGGGACACGAGTCTAATACCTTCAAAATTTCAATATTTTTTTTTTAAATTCAGCAAGTGCCACCGACATTCTCGCTAGAGTAGAGCATAAAGGAGACATTGATACACTGATTCAATAAGGACTCCATGTTGGTTTCGCTATCAGGTTCTTGACATTAATTAATTGCTCAATTCTGTAATGGAAAGGTGCTCCCGGTCGAGTTCGATAGATATCGTTTACTCACTATGGTTTACGTAAACCAGCCATATCCGCACAATCGAATGTATGTTAGCTCCGTCTATTAACGCGAAAATGTCATCGCAATATTGGAGTGACCAAAATAAGTTTCTTGGTGGATTCTTTTTTCTTCCGGGACACGAGTCTAATACCTTCAAAATTTCAATATTTTTTTTTTAATTCAGCAAGTGCCACCGACATTCTCGCTAGAGTAGAGCATAAAGGAGTCATTGATACACTGATTCAATAAGGACTCCATGTTGGTTTCGCTATCAGGTCCTTGACATTAATTAATTGATCAATTCGGTAATGGAAAGGTGCTCCCGGTCGAGTTCGATAGATATCGTTTACTCACTATGGTTTACGTAAACCAGCCATATCCGCACAATCGAATGTATGTTAGTTCCGTCTATTAACGCGAAAATGTCATCGCAATATTGGAGTGACCAAAATAAGTTTCTTGATGGATTCTTTATTCTTCCGGGACACGAGTCTAATACCTTCAAAATTTCAATATTTTTTTTTATTCAGCAAGTGCCACCGACATTCTCGCTAGAGTAGAGCATAAAGGAGTCATTGATACACTGATTCAATAAGGACTCCATGTTGGTTTCGCTATCAGGTCCTTGACATTAATTAATTGGTCAATTCGGTAATGGAAAGGTGCTCCCGGTCGAGGTCGATAGATATCGTTTACTCACTATCGTTTACGTAAACCAGCCATATCCGCACAATCGAATGTATGTTAGCTCCGTCTATTAACGCGAAAATGTCATCGCAATATTGGAGTGACCAAAATAAGTTTCTTGATGGATTCTTTTTTCTTCCGGGACACGAGTCTAATACCTTCAAAATTTCAATATTTTTTTTTTTAATTCAGCAAGTGCCACCGACATTCTCGCTAGAGTAGAGCATAAAGGAGACATTGATACACTGATTCAATAAGGACTCCATGTTGGTTTCGCTATCAGGTTCTTGACATTAATTAATTGCTCAATTCTGTAATGGAAAGGTGCTCCCGGTCGAGTTCGATAGATATCGTTTACTCACTATGGTTTACGTAAACCAGCCATATCCGCACAATCGAATGTATGTTAGCTCCGTCTATTAACGCGAAAATGTCATCGCAATATTGGAGTGACCAAAATAAGTTTCTTGGTGGATTCTTTTTTCTTCCGGGACACGAGTCTAATACCTTCAAAATTTCAATATTTTTTTTTTAATTCAGCAAGTGCCACCGACATTCTCGCTAGAGTAGAGCATAAAGGAGTCATTGATACACTGATTCAATAAGGACTCCATGTTGGTTTCGCTATCAGGTCCTTGACATTAATTAATTGATCAATTCGGTAATGGAAAGGTGCTCCCGGTCGAGTTCGATAGATATCGTTTACTCACTATGGTTTACGTAAACCAGCCATATCCGCACAATCGAATGTATGTTAGTTCCGTCTATTAACGCGAAAATGTCATCGCAATATTGGAGTGACCAAAATAAGTTTCTTGATGGATTCTTTATTCTTCCGGGACACGAGTCTAATACCTTCAAAATTTCAATATTTTTTTTTATTCAGCAAGTGCCACCGACATTCTCGCTAGAGTAGAGCATAAAGGAGTCATTGATACACTGATTCAATAAGGACTCCATGTTGGTTTCGCTATCAGGTCCTTGACATTAATTAATTGGTCAATTCAGTAATGGAAAGGTGCTCCCGGCCGAGGTCGATAGATATCGTTTACTCACTATCGTTTACGTAAACCAGCCATACCGCACAATCGAATGTATGTTAGCTCCGTCTATTAACGCGAAAATGTCATCGCAATATTGGAATGATCAAAACAAGTTTCTTGATGGATTCTTTTTCTTCCGAGATATAAGTCTAATACCTTCAAAATTTCAATATATTTTTTTTTAATTCAGCAAGTGCCACCGACATTCTCGCTAGAGTAGAGCATAAAGGAGTCATTGATACACTGATTCAATAAGGACTCCATGTTGGTTTCGCTATCAGGTCCTTGACATTAATTAATTGATCAATTCGGTAATGGAAAGGTGCTCCCGGTCGAGTTCGATAGATATCGTTTACTCACTATGGTTTACGTAAACCAGCCATATCCGCACAATCGAATGTATGTTAGCTCCGTCTATTAACGCGAAAATGTCATCGCAATATTGGAGTGACTAAAATAAGTTTCTTGATGGATTCTTTTTTCTTCCGGGACACGAGTCTAATACCTTCAAAATTTTAATTTTTTTTTTTTTTTTTAATTCAGCAAGTGCCACCGACATTCTCGCTAGAGTAGAGCATAAAGGAGTCATTGATACACTGATTCAATAAGGACTCCATGTTGGTTTCGCTATCAGGTCCGTGACATTAATTAATTGATCAATTCGGTAATGGAAAGGTGCTCCCGGTCGAGTTCGATAGATATCGTTTACTCACTAACGTTTACGTAAACCAGCCCTATCGGCACAATCGAATGTATGTTAGCTCCGTCTATTAACGCGAAAATGTCATCTCAATATTGGAGTGACCGAAATAAGTTTCTTAATGGATTCTTTTTCTTCCGAGATGTAAGTCTAATACCCTCAAAATGACAATATTTTTTTTTTTAATTCAGCAAGTGCCACCGACATTAGTGAGTAAACGATATCTATCGAACTCGACCGGGAGCACCTTTCCATTACCGAATTGATCAATTAATTAATGTCAAGGACCTGATAGCGAAACCAACATGGAGTCCTTATTGAATCAGTGTATCAATGACTCCTTTATGCTCTACTCTAGCGAGAATGTCGGTGGCACTTGCTGAATTAAAAAAAAAAATATTGAAATTTTGAAGGTATTAGACTCGTGTCCCGGAAGAAAAAAGAATCCATCAAGAAACTTATTTTGGTCACTCCAATATTGCGATGACATTTTCGCGTTAATAGACGGAGCTAACATACATTCGATTGTGCGGATATGGCTGGTTTACGTAAACCATAGTGAGTAAACGATATCTATCGAACTCGACCGGGAGCACCTTTCCATTACCGAATTGATCAATTAATTAATGTCAAGGACCTGATAGCGAAACCAACATGGAGTCCTTATTGAATCAGTGTATCAATGACTCCTTTATGCTCTACTCTAGCGAGAATGTCGGTGGCACTTGCTGAATTAAAAAAAAAAAATATTGAAATTTTGAAGGTATTAGACTCGTGTCCCGGAAGAAAAAAGAATCCACCAAGAAACTTATTTTGGTCACTCCAATATTGCGATGACATTTTCGCGTTAATAGACGGAGCTAACATACATTCGATTGTGCGGATATGGCTGGTTTACGTAAACCATAGTGAGTAAACGATATCTATCGAACTCGACCGGGAGCACCTTTCCATTACAGAATTGAGCAATTAATTAATGTCAAGAACCTGATAGCGAAACCAACATGGAGTCCTTATTGAATCAGTGTATCAATGTCTCCTTTATGCTCTACTCTAGCGAGAATGTCGGTGGCACTTGCTGAATTTAAAAAAAAAATATTGAAATTTTGAAGGTATTAGACTCGTGTCCCGGAAGAAAAAAGAATCCATCAAGAAACTTATTTTGGTCACTCCAATATTGCGATGACATTTTCGCGTTAATAGACGGAGCTAACATACATTCGATTGTGCGGATATGGCTGGTTTACGTAAACGATAGTGAGTAAACGATATCTATCGACCTCGACCGGGAGCACCTTTCCATTACCGAATTGACCAATTAATTAATGTCAAGGACCTGATAGCGAAACCAACATGGAGTCCTTATTGAATCAGTGTATCAATGACTCCTTTATGCTCTACTCCAGCGAGAATGTCGGTGGCACTTGCTGAATTAAAAAAAAAAAAATATTGAAATTTTGAAGGTATTAGACTTATATCTCGGAAGAAGAAGAATCCATTAAGAAACTTATTTCGGTCACTCCAATATTGAGATGACATTTTCGCGTTAATGGGCGGAGTTTACATTCGATTGTGTCGATAGAGTTGGTTTTTATGCAAGCTTTAGTAAGCAAAATATCTTTTACTCAATTGGAGGAACCTTTTCATTGCAGAATTTACAAATTATTTAATATCAACGGCGGAATAGCGAAACCAGCATGGAGTGGTGATTCATTCGGTGTATCAGGGACTCGTCTACGCTCTATTTAAATGAGAATGTTAGTGGAAGTTCGTGAGACTCCTGAAAGAAAAAAAAAAAAAAACTCATCGATAAACTTATTTTAGTCGCACCAATGGCGGATCGAGATTTTCCAAATACAAGACGTAATGAGTTTCCTTTCTTTCGCACGGCAAGACATGATTTCAATAGACGAAATCAATAGTGATGGTGATAATAACTGGAAAATTATCTTATTAAAAAAAAGCTTTCTCTATGAGGAAGCAAAACGGTGAAGTTTGATTATCTCGACAGAGATACCTGTGTAGCTGGTTTACTTCCCCTTATACAGTGGATTAATCGCTTAAGCAAGTCGAAAAAATGCGGCAATCGGCATTCGTCAAATTGATTCCTTGTTACTTCCTGTTAATTACAAAAAAAAAACGATGACATATCACAAAGGGATTATTGGAGTACCTCTTTTTTTACTTTATTTATACATTTTTTGTCTGGAACATTTACGAATTTCATAAAGAAAGATGATATCAATGAGACAGCCAATATCGGGACACTTAGACAATGCGCAGACATTTGTTAAAAAATAAACCATGCCATTTTTGTATCTTATAAATGGATGAATACAACATTTAAATCCATACATTGCCTAATAATTGATCTACGGAAAAAATTTAAGAATGAGCTAAAAATGCTATTAATTTCCTGGTTGTTCGAATTGGCGGTCGATATCTTAAAAGGCGACTTCACAAGAGTCCGAATATTTGCAGGTGCATGCACGCACGCTCGCACACCTACGAGTTTTCAATCGCAATTAATTAGTTTTCTTCGAATGTAACTTTTAATGAAACCAATGTCGAAATTTGATTTATCCGATGCCGAAATAGCTCACGTACATCGGGTTTTAGCGGGAGCATTGGTTTGATTAAACTTGAGCAAAAGAAAAAAAAATGTATTCATCGATCGCATGGACGGTAAGAGTAAGCAAAGATGTTCGGTTACACTCTACCGGCCATACAATCGATTAATACATTTTTCCATCAGTGCGTAATATCTCTGTGTTGACGCTTTCACCGTCGACAATGTCAGAAATAAATGTTTTCCGCTGAAAGTCTTGAGGGTGGATCCGTAAACGATGTCAAATTGTCCGTATTCACGATTTCAATTGAACGCGACGATTAGCATCCATTTCATTACATCCACAGTCATAACAGGATTGATGAGCATTAAAGGTTTATTCGGCCGATCGGTAATCTTGAACCTAAGAGGAAATCAAAAATTGTACTGAATACATTTATTCAAGAGTCGAGCATGCAAAAATAATCGAAGACTGTTATTGCATTTTGACTGCTGTATATTCTGCGGTACTTCAAATGCGTACCTGATATCTTTTAAAAGGGGACTTGGCAAGAATCCGAATATTCACGGGTGCATGCACGCACGCTCGCACACCTACGATTCTTCGATCGCAATTAGTTTTCTTCGATTGTAACTTTTAACTAAACCAATGTCGAAACTTGATTTATACGATGAAGAAATAGCCCACCTACATCGTCTTTTAGCCTCAGCGTTGGTTTGATTAAACTTGAACAAAAAGAAAAAAAAATATATTTATTGATCGCATAAACAGTGAGAGTAGCCAAAGTTATTCGATTACACTCTACCGTTCATACGATCGATTAATACATTCCTTAATCATTACTTAATAAGCTATGTCCACGTTTTCGTTGGGTTTGAACCTGAATGAAAATAAAAAATTGTAATCCATTCATTCAACGGACGACCATTCTACCTACTTACCGAATCTCCAAACGACGAGGAAAATTCCATCTGGCCTTTTAAATTTTTGGCCAATACTCAGAATTGAGATTCAGGAAAGGGCATCATGTCACTTCCTTCGATGAATTGGTTGGTAGTTTTTCGTTGCCATTGATTGAAGAATTTATTTTTTTATTTATTTTTTTTTTTTGTGGGAATCCATCGCTGACTGAGTGACTCTTACTGTACCGTACCATAATTTTCACTCACCCAACGATGGATTCTCATACTAAAATTACTTTGATAATTGTTCACATGCTGCGAAGAATTAAACATTTTTTTTTTTTTTTTGGGAATCCATCGCTGACTGAGTGAAACTTACTGTAACGTACCATAATTTTCACTCACCCAACGATCGATTCTCATACTAAAATTACTTTTATAATTGTTCGCATGCTGCGAAGAATTATAAAATTAATTTTTTTTTTTTTTGGGAATCCATCGCTGACTGAGTGAAACTTACTGTACCGTACTATAATTTTCACTCACCCAACGATAGATTCTCACAATAAAATCAGCTTTATAATTGTTCGCATGCTGCGAACAATTTTTTTTTTTTTTCTGGTAATCCATCGCTGACTAAGTGAAACTTGTTGTACCGTACGATAATTTTCACTCACCCAACGATGGATTCTCATAATAAAATTAGTTTTATAATTGTACGCATGCTGCGAAGAATTAAAAAATTAATTATTTTTTTGTGGGAATCCATCGCTGACTGAGTGAAACTTACTGTATCGTACTATAATTTTCACTCACCCAACGATAGATTCGCACAATAAAATCAGCTTTATAATTATTCGCATGCTGCGAAGAATTATTTTTTTTTTTCTGGGAATCTATCGCTGCCTGAGTGAAACTTACTATAATTTTCACTCACCCAACGATAGATTCTCACAATAAAATCAGCTTTATAATTGTTCGCATGCTGCGAAGAATTTAAAAATAGATTTTTTTATTGTGAGAATTCATCGCTGACTCAGTTAAACTTACCTTGCCGTCGCAGTTATGCAGCTGGAACTTTTTATCCAGCGAGAGTGAGAATTTCACACTTAAATTTTATAATTTTATTAATTTTATTTTTATTATTATTTTCACTTCACATCATTTAATCACACATCACCTTATAAGTTTCAACATTTACTTTCCATCCGTATTAGGTTATACTATAGGTTAGATTTACCTCGATTGACGTTTCGTCGCGGGACTATTTTCACGCGCGTAGTAACACCGCGCTTTGCCCCACCGAAGTTGACAGACGAATGCTAGCCCGACGCTCTGTCACGCACACATTCGTAAGTGCGCACACCGATAGGGAAACTTTAAACCTTTATTACTCGGTCAATTTTTATCGTAGAAAATTTTCAAAAAAAGCAAATTACTCGGGACGACGAGCTCTACCAGTGTGTAAAATATTCTATAATAGTTACGAATCACCCTGTATATATATATATATATATATATATATATATATATATATATATATATATATATATATGTACATATATATATATATATATATATATATATATATATATATATATATATATATATGTATATACTAGGGGGGCCCTGGGCTCGCGCACTTCGCGCGCTCGCAACTCCTGCGCGCAAACCCTTATTATTCTAAAGACTCTAAAAACGTATACCCATATAATAACAATGTTATTATAATAACCCTATTATTATAAGGTTTATCGTTTCCACACCACTATGCTATGTATCAACCACAATTACTACAACGCCCCCCTGATTACAAAAGACCCCCTGAGCCCATTCCCCCTCCTTCGGAATCCCCCTGGAAACACCTCGGACCCCTGCCCTCCGACCCCTTTAACTCTATTGTAGACCCCCCTTAACGCTATTGTAGACCCCCTTAACCCTATTGTAGACCCCTTAATCCCATTGTAGACCCCCCTTAACGCTATTGTAGACCCCCTTAACCCTATTGTAGACCCCCGTAACGCTATTGTAGACCCCCCTAACCCTATTGTAGACCCTCTTAACCCTACTGTAGACCCCCCCAATTCTTGACACGGCGGCGAAATCTTTTTATAATATATATATATATATATCTATAATTATACTTGTCACGCGGCGATTTTTATAAATCGATGCTACAAATAAAATCGTTAAATGAAACAATTTACACTTTAACCCTTTCCTTACGGCATTTTTACATTTTCTTGACCATCCGTCGATGACATTTTTATGAAAAAAAAATCTTTATTAAATTTTTTTATAAAAAATCTAAGGTAAACATTTTTTTTATTTATTTTTTTGTAAATTATCGATCTTAAATTTTGATGTTAATTTTTTTTTGTTTCCAATAATCAATCGATCACTTAATTTTTTTGTAGGAAACTATTTTAAACAATAATGAAGTTTTTGCAAAGAGAATAAAATAAAAAATACTCTCAATATTGTTACGAGGAAGAAACTTGTTTGCATAATCGAAGAGTTTTTTTTTCCTGCACTTGCGTAAGGACAATTATAGTTTTATCGGAGTGAGTCAGAGCTAGGTTTGCGCCGACGGTATAAGTGAGGAAGATCGGGCAGGATCTCGACAGACGGAGTCTTAATAGCGCGCGAAGAGTGTTTCTCGTCCCCGAAGGATTTTCCCTCGAGTCGGATAATCCGGACGAAAATTTTTTTATTAATTTTTTATTAATTTTTTAATTTTTTAAATTTTTTTAATTTTTTTTTTTTAATTTTTTTTTTTTTTAATTTTCAAACCATGGCCGCCGAAATTTTCCACAAGTGTTGACAAAGTAATTTGCCGGCAATAACGTCTTCCCAATCTTCACTGTGATTATTAGTCTAGTGATTATATTAGGTAATATGGACAACATGTGAAATATTTTGTTTGTTTGTTATTTTTTTTTACCGTAGAATGTGCGAGACAAGAATCAAGAAAAAAAGGGACTTTTTGTATTCGTAGTTTTCACGATATGTCGAGAATAGAAAAATCCAATTGGCAGTCGAGAGCATTCAGTTTGATTAATTTATCTTTGAATTAATGAATTCATTGTTTTATTTCATTTTTATTAATTAAATGATTAATTGCTTTTTTTTTGGCGAATGTGAATTTTTTTTTGTCACCTGAAAATGTACCGAAAAATTTTTTGCGCGCTCTACGAAAAATGTTGGGCGTTCCCAGGATCGCGTTGGAAAATGTTGAAAACTTTTATTTTTTCATTCGGGTTTTTTTCTTTTTTTTTTTTAATTCATGAAATTATTATTTTTATTTAATTAAATGATTAATTAATTTTTTTTTTTTTTGGCGAATGTGAATTTTTTTTTGTCACCCGAAAATTTCCCGAAAAATTTTGCGCGGTCTCAGGATCGTGTTGGAAAGTGTTTAAAACTTTTATTTTTTCATTGAGGTTTTTTTTACTTTTTTTTTTTTAATTCATGTAATGAGTATATTATTTTATTTTTATTAATCAAAGGATTAATTTTTTATTTATTTTTTTTTTTTTTTGGCGAACGTGAATTTTTATTTGTCACCTGCAAATATGCCGACAATTTTTTGCGAGCTCTACGAAAAATGTTGAAAAATGTCGAAAAATGTTGAAAACATATATTTTTTTTTTTTTTTTTCTTTCAGGGTACGTAATGCCGGTAAGCTCTGCGAACGTAATTTCCGCGCCTTGCCCGAGGGGCTTGCACGCGGACGCGCATGAAAAATGTCGCCAATATTTGTGAGCATCAATGACAATCACTCTCCTAGTGTTCAAAATTTAAAGAAAAATAAAAAAAAAAAAATTAACAAATATTTAAATAAGTGACAAGTATTTAATTAATTTATTTATTTTTTTTTTAATTTAAAATACTTAAAAATATAAATGTTTTTTTTGGACTATCGCTGCCTGCCAAATTTTCGCTCGAAAACAATGACGGAACGACGCTGAAGTGTGCAAAGTTTCCGCCGATCGACTCGAGTGCAGACGCGCAAAAAAAAAAAAAAAAAGTAAAAAAAGTAAAAAAAAAATTAAATCATTCGTGACGATTTTCCAGGCAATTTGACGCTCTCGCTTATTTTTTTTTTTTTCTTTATTACTTTATTGCACGAGGAAAATGACGATAATTTTATACCGCGCCTCTCCCCTCGCGGAAACGTGCGCAGTTGATTTTCCGGTTAGTCGTAAGAAATTTTTACAAGATAAAATGATCAATTTTTTTTTTTTTTTTTTTTTTTTTTTTTTTCAGAGAATAATATCTTCAGGAGAATAGAGTCAATAACGTCACCAGGAATTTCCACTCCGGAAAGATCGACCGATCTTATTTCCGCAAAAAAAAAATAAATAAATAAAATAAAATAAAATAAAAAAATTTTTTTTAAAAAATGAAAAAATCGGGCGGAAGTTTCATTTTTATTTTAAGTGCGATAATAATGTTGGGCCTCTTTGGCTCAAATTCGGTGGCCGAAAAGTCCGAAGCGAGCCCGCCGGACGGATCGACAAACGTCCCTCCTGCTATGGATACCTTGAGTGCCGTGGGGCCGCAATTGACCATCGTATCGGTGCCTTGCGCGGGCAATCTGAGAGCGGATGCGAGCGGTGCTTGCCGTCAGGAAATGTAATAGTCGCCGAAGTTCTCTTTGCCTATTTACAGTAAAAAAAAAAAAAAAAGAAAGAAATTTATTTGTAAATTATTTTCGTGAAAATAAATAGAGGCATTTTTTTATTAAAATAAATAATTTGTTTAAGATAGATCGTTAAGATTTATTAGAATAAATAATTTATGAAAATAGAGGCATTTTATTTATATAAATAGAGGCTTTTTTTTTAATTTAATATAATGAAGTTAAATTTTTTTATACTTTAGGAAGAATTTTTATTTATTTATTTTTTTTTTTGAATTTTAGTCGAACGATATTTTATTTTGTGTTGCAGAGATTTATTAAGATAAATCATTTATTGAAGTAGAGGCAATTTATATAAATAAATAGTGGCAATTTTTTTTTTTATTTAATATAATGAAGTTAAATTTTTTTATACTTTAGGATGAATTTTTATTTTATTTTTATTTTTTTTTAAATTTTAGTCGAACGATATTTTATTTTGTGTTGCAGAGATTTATTAAGATAAATAATTTATTAAAGTAGAGGCATTTTATTTAAATAAATAGAGGCCATTTTTTTTTTTTTATTTAATATAATGAAGTTAAATTTTTTTATACTTTAGGAAGAATTTTTATTTTATTTTTATTTTTTGAATTTTAGTTGAACGATATTTTATTTTGTGTTGCAGAGATTTATTAAGATAAATAATTTATTAAAATAGAGGCATTTTATTTAAATAAATAGAGGCATTTTTTTTTTAATTTAATATAATGAAGTTAAATTTTTTTATACTTAAGGAAGAATTTTTATTTATTTATTTTTTTTTTAATTTTAATTGAACGATATTTTATTTTGTGTTGCAGAGATTTATTAAGATAAATAATTTATTAAAGTAGAGGCATTTTATTTAAATAAATAGAGGCAATTTTTTTTTAATTTAATATAATGAAGTTAAATTTTTTTATACTTTAGGAAGAATTTTTTTTATTTTAATTGAACGATATTTTATTTTGTGTTGCAGAGATTTATTAAGATAAATAATTTATTAAAACAGAGGCATTTTATTTAAATAAATAGAGGCAATTTTTTTTTTAAATTTAACATAATAAAGTTAAATTTTTTTATACTTTAGGAAGAATTTTTATTTTCTTGAAATTTTTAGTTAAACGATATTTTATCTTGTGTTTCAGAGATTGATGTCTTCTCGGATCCCGTCGACGAATCGCAGGACAGCAGAGTGTAACGATAATGCGAAAAAATAATTACAGATGTTGGTTCACTGTCTGGACCTTTCAATGATACTTTATCGAACTTTGTTCGTTAATAAAAGAAAATATGTTAATTGTAATTTATTTACGTGAGCAAAACACACTCCTTTCCGTAGCGACAATTTTTCGTGCGTAAATCTTTATCACCTCAATGCGCGTTACATTTTTCTCCGTAACTTACGTCACGATACATTTTCATTTATCGCGATCGTTTCATTATTTAAATGTTCATCAATGTATAAAAAAGTGTCGAATTCGTGAACCGCATGAAAAAAATTACATGGAATTACAGTCCCAGCGAAAAAGTTTATCGGGCATTTTTATAGCCAAAATTGGAAAAATTCGTGTTTTACGGTATTTTTAAACAGCGATCTCTTTGCTTTCCGATGGCATCGCGGAAAAATCCAGGGGTCTATCGTGTTTTAAGACAATAAATAAACAACATGATGGATATGACGGAGTAAAAATAATTAGATTAAGCGATGTCATTTGAACTTTTCGAGTAAAAATTTAAAGATTGAAAAAACAAATTTGGAACACACAATTGCATGTTTTTTTGGCGCCGAGCACAGATCCTACATCCGTTTTGACCAAAAGTGTAGGGTTGCTGTATTTTTTTCGGGCTAAACCTGAGTAAGCCACCAGTTTTTACTAAAAGTTAAATACGATATTGATGTGGGCAAAAAAGTTGAAAATTTACATTCTTATATGGTTTCCTCATAAAAGCTGAAAATTGAAATTTTCACATCGCTTCCTCATAAAAGTTGAAAGTTGAAAGTTGGAAGTTGAAAGTTGAAAGTTGAAAGTTGAAAGTTGAAAGTTGAAAGTTGAAAGTTGAAAGTTGAAAGTTGAAAGTTGAAAGTTGAAAGTTGAAAGTTGGAAGTTGAAAGTTGAAAGTTGAAAGTTGAAAGTTGAAAGTTGAAAGTTGAAAGTTGAAAGTTGAAAGTTGAAAGTTGAAAGTTGAAAGTTGAAAGTTGAAAGTTGAAAGTTGAAAGTTGAAAGTTGAAAGTTGAAAGTTGAAAGTTGAAAGTTGAAAGTTGAAAGTTGAAAGTTGAAAGTTGAAAGTTGAAAGTTGAAAGTTGAAAGTTGAAAGTTGAAAGTTGAAAGTTGAAAGTTGAAAGTTGAAAGTTGAAAGTTGAAAGTTGAAAGTTGAAAGTTGAAAGTTGAAAGTTGAAAGTTGAAAGTTGAAAGTTGAAAGTTGAAAGTTGAAAGTTGAAAGTTGAAAGTTGAAAGTTGAAAGTTGAAAGTTGAAAGTTGAAAGTTGA